>JANAVB010000157.1:0-129549 GCA_029216955.1 Iris pallida | reverse complement strand
CGCTCTCTCCCGAACACTCTTCCCTCTCTATATATCTTTCCATCTCTCTCTCTCATACTCTTCCTTTCCCTCCTTCCCTTCCCATACTAGTGCTACTGCTGCTGTTACTGTGCTGCTGCTGCTGCCGCCGCTGCTGCAGCCATCGCCGGTGCCGCCCGCCACCGTCGCCCGCCCCATGCTGGCCGGCCCCTCCACCGCCGGCGGCCCCCTCCTGGCCGGCCGGCATGTCCCCTCACCACCGCTACTTCCCACACCACTATCTTCATCTCCATCTCCACTATCTTCAAACGCTAACCCCCTTATTCTTCAAAAAAAAAGGGGGGGAGGGGGGGAAGAAGAAGAAGAAGAAGAAGGATTGGAAGAAGAAAAGATTGAGCAGAGAAGGTGGAATTGGAGAAGAAGGCTCAGGCCCTAATTCCCCAATTCCAAACCCAAATCTATTTTTCCAAGGCAAGTCCTCCCTCCTTTTCTTCTTAAACATTGTCTAATAAAATTCTTAATTTCATTGATTAAATATATTCATTATTCATTTCTGGAATTTAGGTGAATTTATGATAAATTCAATTTTGTAAGAATCAAATACGGATATGATTAGCTGAAATTGAAAGAATTCATTTACAAACATATATATATATTATATATATATATATATATATATATATATATATATAATATATATATATATATATATAATTATATTTATGTGTAAAAAAAAAAAATATATATATATATATATATATATATATATATGTGTGTGTGTGTGTGTGTGTGTGTGTGTGTGTGTGTGTGTGTGTGTGGTGTGTGTGTGTATACAAATGGACACCTTGTGAAAAAAGAAATTGGGACACAATACATGAACAAGACAAACAGATACATCTGCCCAAATTATATGTGATTGCAAGCAATTGTGTGTGTGAAATACAACCAAGAAATTATATATATATATATATATATATATATATATATATATATATATATATATATAATGCATGAGCATGTAAGTTGGACACAATAGGTAGGACACGGAATAGACGGACACTTCGACTCTAATTTTTTTTTTTTTTTTGATATTGTGTGGAATCAACCCAAGAATTATATATTTACCTTGACACATTAAGTGGACACAATCCATGTACTTATTTTTTTATGTGGACACTTACAAGTTTTACATAACTTAGGGACTCAACCTTTACACTTAAAAGAAAAATATTCATATATGAGTTTATACTTCTTTGTATAATATTGAGAAAATTTTCTTTTAATTATGTCAATCTGTCCACAATATAAATATCCCTATTTAATGTAATTGGACTTCATTATATAGTCAAATTAGAACTTTTAGGCTTCTATAAGATAAAATAACCATACCTTTGCAAATTTTAAATTTTAAGCTCCTCTGCATACCCAAAGAGCTAAAATATGAGTATTTTAGCATATAGGGACTTAGTTGAAAATTCGGATTTAATTTGGTATAAAATCAATTCTGTCCACAATGTAAAAATATCAAAATGACATATTGACATGATTAATTAGTTAAATTGAGTATTTACAAGTCCTTATATATCAAAGTAACCTCACATCTATCAAATTCCAATTTTTAAACTCCTTTTGCATATCAAGCCAATGTTACAAAGAGTGTTTAATTAATTTGTAAGTCATGACACTTGGAAGCAAAAATTTGGTATCATTTGTGCTACTAATTACTCTATTTTGAATTTGTACAAATTTAGCAAGCTGCAATCACCCAGGAAACTTGCTTATTTGCTTAAATTGCTTGCCAAGGTAATAAACTTCAAAACTGCGCTTTTATTTTATTTTGTGAGTTTCCGGTGTTGAGAGTTGCTCCACGGAAAGGGTCGGCGAACCCATTATATTACTTGCGTGGTTCCGGTGTTGAGAGTTGCTCCACCGAAGGGGTCGGCGAACCCAAAATTTACTTTTTATATATATATATTTTTGTAAATTTTCGGGGCTCCTAAATACAAAGGAGACTCTGCCGAAATTTTTGGAAAATTTAAAAGATAAATAAATTTCTAACTTTCGAAAATTATAGGAAATTTCTTATCTAGGAAGCATTTTGGAGGGGGAGAACAACTGAATATCCATAGATATCCCGTAACATAAATAACAAAACTTGATCAGTATTTCAGAAATCTCGTAAATCAGTACATCTATTTTCAACTAGAGTGTACTAGCCCAAGGGAGGCTCGGAAATCTCGAAATTCAATGCATCTATTTGACAGTAACATCAAATAGATGATTTTAGCCCAAGGGAGGCTCGGAATTCACAGCCTGATCCCAGGTTAACGGGATTGTTCACGGGAAGTATTTAGGGAATTATTCAAAGTATTGTTCTCAAAATTGCATTGCATTAAATTCCATCTTACTCAAGAACCAACTCGAGGTAGGCAGTTTTTCCTGTTTGCTCAAGGGAAGCAAATTCCTACTAAAAGCTCAAGGGAAGCTCGGAAATCTTACTATTCATGGAGTAGGACGATGTTTACATTCTTTGATTTACTAAAGCAAAGATATATATATATATTATATATATATATATATATATATAGTGCAAGTTGGCATATCCCTGTCTTTTCTCAAAAGAAAAACTACATATTTCTTTATTTTGCTTAACTTTCACCGTTCTTGGCCGAGGACTTGCTTGTCGTTTCCTAAATGACCTAGTTTTGTCCACTAGGTTTTGTAGCAGTATACCAAGTGAAGCCGTTATCAGGTACTGAAGGACAACTGGAGATCAAGGACGTGATGATACCATTGGAGACGTTCAAGTTGGAACAAGAATTCTATCTATCTACTTGTTTAAGGTATAATTGTATTATTTATAGTTGGGTTCAAAATTGTACTGGGTAGAAATATTTTATTTGTTCAATTAGTTAAAAATGTATTACTTTTAGATTATTGCTGAATTACATTTATGTAAGTACGACCTGCTTTTCCTATGCACGAACCTTACGGGCGACAATCGCGAATATGGATACTGGCGTATTCGTAAGTCGCGTAGCCTGGGGATAATGTCACGTACCCGACTCGCTATAAATCTGGGAAGCGGGACGTGACAATAACGCTTTCAAGCGCAGTATAGATGTTGTCTTTGAGCAAAACCGAACGTTTATGCTTGCTCGGTCTATAATAGGGATAAATTGGTGGTATTGTACGAGTATCCTGGATATGAGGCGAAAGCTCAAACCCTAGAGACCTCTCTGGTAGAGTTAGAAGCTGTTACCCTGGAGGTTCAAGGACTTGAGCATAACATCTCGTCCATAGCGGGCGCGAGTTATGGAAAATAGCTGCTGAACTCTTCCTTCATGAACTGAAGTGAGAAACTATTGCCAATAGGATTGTTGAGATCAAGTCGAAAATCGACAAAGTGATTACTGCAGAGGAAACCCAAGTCTGTTGCCAAGTAACCCTGGAGGAGAAGTACGAAGACTTTTGCGAGCAAATTTGACATTTAGAAGTGAGCTGGGAAGTCAAAGGATCAACAGAGGTCCCTTCATCTACAATCTGAGACCTTTTCTTATGAGAAAGAGAGTGTTGGTGCTTGTCAGGCCGAGCTGGAGATTGCATACCAAGGTATGTCCCCACGAAAGGATGAGGCAGCCAGACGTAAAGAAGCAGAGCGTAGAGCCAAAGAGTCTGTTGGACCCAGGGTTGCCTTTTTGCGGGGTCGGATCAGTGAGCTGACTTGCCGACCGACTTCGACAATCTTGATGCCTTCTTTTTTTCCCTTCTTTGGAGAGGTTTTTCTATTTTAATGTAGTTGAACTTCTTTTTATTGGATCGATGGCACCTCTAGAAGTGGTAAACAGAGTGCAACAAAAAATAATTACCAATTAAAAATTAAGTAGGTGAAGCAATCATATAATTAAAACTTTAAATGCAATGAAGTAAAACAATATATAGTGGAGGCAAGAAACCAATATGCAGACACATCAAGTTTATACTGGTTTTCCTCTAAGATGGCTAATCTAGTTTGCGAGAACTCTTGCTCGCTATAATCCAGTATTCGAATAGAGATTGCACCGCGTGCTTTACTCCGAAGAACATGCCAACTTCAACACCATCGTGTTTTTATCCGAAGTCCACGGACAAACTTCAATAGCACCTTTCTGAGAAAAGCTTTTATATGCCAAGCTTTGTACAACTCGGATACTCCTCATCAAAATCTATCGGCATTAGAAGGATGGGAATTTCTTCTCTATAGGATTTTCTACGACAGTGTTCAGGCAGAACTTATGTCACGTGCCAGTACCGAAATACGGGGACAAACGTCGGCCAGCTACACCGTATAAGGTACGAATACATTATACGGTGATGACGGCTGACAATCTTGTTTGGTATCCTAGCATGCAATCAATCTATGGCCTAAATCCGATCTCATATCCACAGACAAACACAATGAAGTAATAAGCAAGAGATGGAATCATATGGAAAATAGAAAACACTTATATGATAATCAGGAAATCTATAGTACAGGATAATAGTGTAGACGGGTATACCTTCCTACAGTTCCTAGCAAGGTCTGGAACTTAAGCACAACCTCCAAGTCATGTCTAAAAGATCCACATGATCGGTCACTGGCAATCTGGGAACAATCCAGGGTTGGTCAGGACAACTGTAGCAAGTACCAAAAAGGAAGGCTCAAGGACGGGCAAGAAAAGGCAGCATGATTAAATATAAAGCAGAAGAACATATATGAACAGTCATGAGGGTAAGAATCATGCGTTACCAACGCACGATAACAATCCACAAATAATATAGCTAATACAATCACAATTCCCTAACATCCTATAATACCTGCATCGCTAGCTGGAAATCGATACCAGCCGAATTTGTAAGCAACAAGCCAAACAGCTAGAAGAATAAGCGGCCACTCAAATGCCTACAGCTTGCTTTCATTAGCTAACTAGGGTTATCACAGGTCTAATTACTAACAAGATGCAGATGAGACATTCCCACAGTCATAAGCCTTGCAGACTATCTAGGTTATCCAGGCGAAGTTGTTTACAAGAGTTATCAAGATTTACTGGTGTATTTATGATTCAAGAAATGCCCCATATGATAGTGAGCTGGAAATGTGCCCTACTCGTCGGCAGACTAAAAGTTCCTCAGGTGTGACTGTAAACGAGATCGCCTGTAACTGGGAAATCTCTCTAAATGAACTACTTGATCAATCTAGTTGTTAACCTAGTCAGATTCATTATGAATCCCTGACCGTAGTAACCTGGAATCTATGTCCTAGACATGATACAAGACGAGACAGGTAGCTTGTTCAAATACAATCAAGAAAATCAACCACGGAGTGAAGACAAGAGTTACTTAGCAAGTCAGGGTAGCTGTCGCAACTGCGATCAAGAGTAAACATGTCATGTTAGGTTACTTATCATGTCAAGAGTATTTGTCAGGAGTGCGCCTCGACGGCCACTATCAAGATTATACAAACCATATCAAGTTACTTGTTACTTATCAAAAGTGCGCCACGATGGGCCACTATCAAGATTATCAAGAAGGGTTCATGTTACCATGTCGTGTTCATGTCAAGTTCTGAGTATAGACGAGTACTATCATGTTCAAGTCAAGGTCAAATCAACCTAGTCGGGCTCAAGTTCTATCATGCTTATGCTACAAGTAGCCAAGTCGGGTCACAAGATAAGCTAAGTACAAGATTGGGATCTCTACCATAATAGCATCTCAAGTAAACATGGGAGCCTACAGCTCAAATCATCAAGTCAGTCTATCCTCCAAATCAATCTATTGGAGTCTCCATCTAAGATGGAGAGAATATCATTCCAGAAAAGATAATCACCTGATACTAAGCTAATCACTAATCAATGTTAGGCCCCCTGGCTCACAAAAATCCTCTGAATCAATGATCACTATATCATGAAACAAGTCTCACAACTACCATAATATAGCAAACAAACCAGGTTTTCTACGTTTGGGAAGTCAGGTAAAAATCATATAAGGTAGTCTCGATATTCTTCTCGTTCTGCGAAACACTCACGATCACCAAACTCCAAGAATCCACATAGTTATCTGATCAAAATAGAACATCTAAAAGGAAACGGCATCACAATCCAAGAATCCACGTGAGTCTACCAAATCAAAATCCAGAATCACCTCCTATAATACTAAATCCTCAAATATATCCAAGTCACAAATCCCGACGTATAGGACAACTGTCAGCCTTATCTGGCTAAACTAGGGTAACTCCTAGAAGAAGGTCAGGGGACAAGAGACTATTAATCTATGCTGTCAAAAAATGGCAAGGATTGCATGTACCGCTTTGGAGCTGATCAACAACCCTTAAACAAAATAAGGAACAGGGTTGCAGACCGTCTCCCGAGTGGAACCGTGTTCCTTATGCTATCCGCGGACAAGACATGTCAAGTAACTAGGTGACTAATCTAGTCAGGAGTCTACCTAGCAGGTACTGAGATCAGGTCAATATACCAAAAATAAATAAGCATGAGTCTAGATCAGTAAAACAAATGAATGGTTCTGCCGTAGAATCGCAGACTGAGAACATTAAGTCTCAGCTTCCAACAGTGCTACGTTGCGTACTGGAAACCAATCCATAGCCGAGAACACTAAGTCTCGGCCTCCAGTAGCACTATGATACGTACTGGGCACCAAGCAACAAATATCACAAAATTGCCTCGCAGGGCACATCACAACATATGTCCATAATTCTAACCAAAACACAATCATAGCCACAGAATGTTAGCCAAAGTCGTTACCCACGCGAGTCGACACGGGGCATACAGGGACAATCCGTATATGTGAGTCGTGTTCGTGTCCTCGGAGGTGTTGATGACCTGTCCGAGTTGTCCTATACAGTCGTCAACCAGTATCGAACCAAACTATCCTATTTTATAATCATGACAGTTCTACTGCTAAGCTACGTTATCATGGTCATCCATTTACATTACAAATGAATTAAATACAATAAATTCTCGGAGAGAGGACAAGACCCGTCGATGAGCAAGGATACTTGCCTAGAGGGCTCGGCTAGGTAAGCAAGTCTTCGACGATCAGGATCCAGGGTAGCACATCCATCGAGGTCCTCAAAAATATTATAGATATCATTAGCATATATTAATATAATGACAGGAAGCACAAGGATGGCAGAAGGCTATACCATGTGGGTCCCACAATTAATACTAGATCTGACACAAAAATCGAAGCACGCAGATCGACACGGACATGAAAACCGAGATATGTACGTATTTCGAGACGGGTACAAGAATCGAGATAACCCGAATATCGAGACAAAACAAAATACGTACATAAATCGAGACATGCACATAGATCGAGGAATCACGAATATCGAGATGGTGCAAATTAATATGACATGCAAATTGAGGCATGCACACAAATCGAGTTGGTACAAATTCAAGGAAGCACGTAAATCAACACGGCACACAAGTCACGTATGCACAAAAATCGATACGATGTGGAGTCCAAGGTGGAACACAAATCGACGGCACACAAATCAGTACATGTATGCAAATCGAAGCAACACAAAAATTGAGATAGGCAGAAAGGCCGAGCAAGAAAACTAAGGCGGTGCACAAACCGAGATGGCACGTTGCCCGAGGCAGCACGGGGCTTGAGGCATCCCGCTGGCTAGGGTAACACGTGCATCGATGTGGCACAGGGACCGAGATCGCACATATAATAAGGTACACACAAACCGAGACGATACACAAATTAAGGGGCCACAAAGAATGAGGCGGTACATGCACCAAGGTACACAAACTAATGGCTCACACCCCAAGGCAGCAAACATAACGAGGGAGTGTTTGTCATTGATTATCAAAGAACAGAACAGTTTTATGGGAGGACTGAACTATAATTCACAATTACAAACTCGCTTGTACAAAAAGAGCCTAGAAACAAAACCTAGGAAAAGTAATCTAAGTACAATTATTTAATTTGGATTCTGGGGGTGACGGTAGAGGCTCGGGAAAGTGCTATCAACTCTGCCATACTCCTTGGACGATCAAACGCAACCTCGGCTCTGGCGAAGAAATGCTCTCTCTCTCTCTGTGTGTGCTTTTTGCTCTGTCTGTGTGTCTCTGTGTGTGTGCAAAGGAATAACTCCTTGCTATTTATAGGAATTTGTGATGAATGGGGTGTACAGCCACGTGGCTAATTTTGGGCCATATCCTTGTAACTGTGCCTTGAGAAGTGGACAGTTGGGGATTGGTTAAGATTAATCTTGATTGTTTGTTGCAATAAATCTAAACTGTTAAGACTTGGTCAATTCATGCCACGTGTCTCAACTGCTACTCTGTGGCAAGCCGCATGAAAGATGCATCCTGGCTGAGCCGCATGAAGGACTGTCCCATAGTCGAGCCGCATAAGGGGGTCTCATGACCGCGCCGCATGGAGAACGCCTCATAACCGAGCCGCGTGAGAGTTGCTTCATGACCGAGCCGTATGAGAGTTATCATGACTGAGTCGTATGACAGTTGTCTCATGACTGAGCCCATGAGAGTTGCCATAATGAGCCACATGAGAGTGGTCACATGACCGAGCACATGAGAGTGGTCTCATGATTGCCGCATGAGAGTGGTTTCATGATCGAGCTGCATGAGAGTGGCTCTTGACTGAGCCGCATGAGAGTGGTCTCATGATCAAGCCGCATGAGAGTGGTCTCATGACCGAGCCGCATGAGGGTCGCATAAATGATCTGTATGAAGAGTTTTCTTTGGAACTGTGCATCATGGATATCATGATGATTTTCTCGTCTTTTTAGGAGCATGTCGCGTCTTGTCTTTATGTCAGAGCCATCATCTCTGTCAGAGCTGTCACTTTGTGTCAGAGCATTTACGGCCAGTCACATAGAGAGTATTTTTTGTTTAGGTTGGCTTTGAGCCGCATAAGATTCCTTGCTGCTTTTTGGGCTGCATGAAGCTTCTGAGCCACATAAAGCTTTTAGGTTTTTTGAGCCGCATGAAACTCCCCAGGTTTTGAGCTGTATGAAGTTTCATGTTGATTTTTAGGCCACATAGAGATTCTCATTCTTTTCCATACTTTTAGAGTTCCTTGGCCGTGCTGGTTGGATAAATTTACAGGAGGCGAAAGGAAGCGCCTTGTCCCCCGAGCTTTGTTGTAGGACCGATCTTGGCTGCTGCAGTCGTTGGAAGACAGATTGTCGGTCCTCTTTGTACTGCTGTCTTGTTGCAGCAACAATTGATAATGACTTGAGTGCAGTGACGTCCATGAAGGACTCTTTGCACGCCGAGGCTTCTTTTCTTTCCTTGCGCTTGTGAAGGATCACATCTCGCAAGTCAAGGACATCAACCTTTGCACTCGCTTTGTGGGCCAGGGTATCCCGAGCAAACGAGGGCGTAGGTATCATGTTTGCTTCCCGATGCATGGCTAGTAAAAGCACTTGCCCTCGATCATTGTTGAATACTCTTGAGAACTACCCTGTCCGTTTGCCGCCGCGGGCTGGACACGGGCGGTTCTGTACAACTTTCCATCAGAGGCCCGCATAACAGTTAGCGGGACATCTGATGGTCAATAGTTAGGACAGTTGACTGGGCTTGTTGAGCCTGCACTGCCCTAGACTTCTTCGACTTAGCACCCGAAGGTGCGTAGTAGGAAGAGTCCAAGTCGGAAGGAGGGAAGAGAAGTTGGTGCCCTTTTTTGAAGGAGACAAGGGGCCTCTATTTATAGAATAGTGAGCTCTTTCTTTTTTCCTTTCCGATGTGGGACTAAAAGCAATATTTTTATGCTTCTACAAGACCCCCTTCAAAATTTTCAAATTGAAAATTTGGAATACTTTGAATAAGAAGCATGGAAAGTAGAGTTGTTTTGGTGTGGCAATCCTATCAGAGGTAGCATGGACGTGATAGGTTTGGGTACTTCTGCTGGAGATTTTATGTGGACTTATCATCCTTGACGTATCTTGGTTTTAAGTACAGATAATAAGTTGAGAGAGGGAACCATCATATTTATTCAGAGGTGGTAGAATATGGTAAATATGGGTTGATGGTAATAAGACGTGGTGGGAGTGGACTTAGATGAGGATACATAGAACAACTTAGAGGTAATATGGACGTGGAAGTTCTACGTAACGGGTAATGAAGGCCATGGAACAACTGGGTTCCAGAAGCATATGATTGTGAAAAAGGGGCATGTACTAGAGGACCTAATACAATATTTGTGGTCAACAGAGGACATTTGTGGACCTATTATCCTTTTTGTGTACTGGCGGTGTGAGTACGGATAATAAGTGGAGAGAAAAACAACATATTTACTCAGAGGTAATGAGGACGTGGTAAATATGGGTCTAAAGTAGAGCCTTCCTAGAGGTAATGAGGAGGTGGTAGAAGTGGGCCTAATGGGGATAACAGAACAACTCAGGGGTGCTATCAACGTAGAAGTTCTATATATTGGGTGGTTTGTTTGTGATGGATGGAAAACAACTCATAGGTAATATGGACGTGGTTGTTTTTCCGTTGGGAATTTAGTGGACCTATTATCTTTTTGTGCATTGGTAGTACGAGTAATAGATTTGAATGATATTCTGTGGATCTACTACTCATTGGTACACCGATGGTGTGAGTAATAGATTAGGATAACTTTTATACCTATTACCCTTCTGCGTACTGGTGGTGCGGTAATAGATTAGGATGACTTTTGTAGACCTATTACCCTTCTGCGCACTGGCGGTGCGGTAATAGATTTGAAACAAAACCCAACAGAGATGATAGGTTTTGTGGTATTAACACCTGTGGAACCCTAGAGGGGGGGTGAATAGGGAGATAAAATAAAACTAGTGCAATAGAAGCATATATGACAAATAAAAGTAAAGAGTAGGAAGATCAAACACAAGATGTATCCTGGTATCCTCGCTTGAGGCAATCCAGTCCCGGAACTCTCTCCGGCTTAAATCTACTATTTAATCAAATAGTACACATGAGTTTGGATCCGAAGAACTCGCCAACATCAACACGAGTTTGGATCCGAAGACTCGCCAACTTCAACACACGAGTTTTTTACGAAGGCTCGCCAACTTCAAACAAATGAGAAGAGAACTTGTTGATCTTCTAACACGTGAAGATCGAAGATTACAACTCGCAAATACTCTAGCACTTTGGGAAAGGATGACAATTTGAAAGCTTGGTGGAGTATTAATGGTGAAGCTCTTTTGTGGTTGGAAAATTTAAAGCTTGTAAGAGATAGATTTTAAGAGGAGAGAGTGAAACTCCTTTTATACAAATCCAAAGTCATAAAGCCAAATCAGCGTCAACCGGATTATCCGCCAATTTTAGCGGAAGTCCGTCGGATTATCGGTCAACAGTAACGGTCATAAAAAGAGCCGTTAGATGCATTAAATGCACTTGCCAAATGCGTTGGATTTGAATTCAAAAGTTGCAAATAAGTCAAGCGGATTATCCGTTGGATTTCAGCAAAAATTCGGCGGATGATCGAACAATAGCTTACAGACTTGCTGTGAGGTTCGATTATCCGTCGGACTTCCGTGGATGTCCGTCGGATAATTCGAACATTTGGCTCACTAACTTGCTTTGAGCGATCGGATTATCCGGCGGATTTATGCGAAAGTCCGTCGGATTATCCGAACATTGGCTCATTGACTTGCTGTGAGCGATCGAATAATCCGGCGATTTCGCGGATGTCCGTCGGATGATCCGATCTTTGTCTCACTAACTTGCTGTGAGTGATCGGATTATCCGAGATTTTTACGAAAATCCACGGATTTTTGCCTCTTTTGAAAGACTATTCTACCATTTCTTTCTTGTCATTGTCATCTAACAAAGTACGTACAAATATTCCTAGACAATTACAGACTCAGAAAAAGAACAAGAAAAAGAACCGTCTTCTTTGTAGTCTCCAAGCTGGATCTTTTTGTATAGACTGCTTCGTAGTCTTTGGCTATTCTGATAAAAGAGAATTGCAGAGCTCCATGGTCTTTGATTAGCGTTATGGAATGGAGAATCCTTTCTTCTATTCTTGCCTGTGAAAAGTATAACTAAAAGACGTACAAGGATTATTGTGAACAATAATCAAAATTGATGTGCCAACAAACTCCCCATTTTGATAATTGACAAACAATAAATAAAGAAAGTAAATAGCTCCCCTGTAATTAAGGATCTCCCCCTCAATACGATTTCTCCCCTTTGTCAGTTAATCAAAGATGGTAAAAAAGATAGAACATAATTATAACAGAAAAGCATAATATAACTTTATTTAATAAAAGGCAGGGGTACAATAATGAGGCTATGAAAGCCCAACAGAACACACAACTAAAAGCAGTTTTTAAAAGTCCCTTAGGACCACACAAATACATACAAAAGTCCCTGAAGGACCACACAAAACAAGACTAAATAGGGCATCATCAACTGTCAGGCGCATGAGATGGGCCGGCCTCCTGATCCTCATCATCCCCGGAGCAGTGGTGAAGGCGCCATAAGGGTCGACGCCATCCGGGTACATGAAGCCATAAATGTTAGGATCAGTGAAGCGAGGCCCCGGAAAGTCTGGATGAGGAGTGTTAGGGTTGAGAAAGGGAGTGTGCTCCTCAAACATACGCTGAATGTAGTACGCCTGGTCCATGAAGCCATGGTGGATAAGAGTGTCGAGTCCCCGAGTGTTGGCCTGAATACGCTCATGGTAGAGAGAGAGATCGGCAAACTTGCGATCAATGTAGCGGCGCACGTCATGAGTGAGAAGAGTCGCGGAGGAGATCCAGGTCCACCGGCAACAGTAGCAGGAGCAGTAGTAGGGGCAACAGCAGGAGCCGTACGACCACGTCCCTTCGATTTGGTAAGAGGGAAGGGACGAGGATCGCCAACCGGGCAATGAGTCAGGTCAACACCATTTGCTTCAAGGATCATGGTATGTACATACCGAAGAGTAGGCAATGATGAGGAGATTCCCTTATGATCATCATGGTGTAGATATGGACTTGGACAGCGAAAAGGGTTGGCGGGCGACCAGATAATACATGCAGATGAATCCTCAGCAGTCAGGCTGTCCATATTCCCAGACTTCGGGGTAGAGTGTGGCAAAGGATGCGATGCATGTCATAGAAAAAGGGACTCAGGTCCTTGTCCTTCGGGCGCTGAACAAGAGAGCCCCCACAGATGTTAAAAAGGAACTCCTCATAAGTCATGTCAGGAGAGAAGGAGATGTGGTCGATGGCGCCCGAAAGGAACGATGGATATTACGTTCATCGAGACCAAGGATGGTGGCCAAGGATGCGGCAGTGACGGTGATCTTCACGCCACCAACCTTGTCTCAACTTCGGACCTTCCTTGGCGGGAACAAGATTGCAGTAGAACATGTGGATGGCATGTGGATAGAAGTCGACCTGACGCTCAAGGAGGGCGTCGATGCGGGAGAAGTGGAAGTAATCTCGGTGGTCCTTGAAGTTGAGCCACGAGATAGGTTTCCGGAGCAGACTGGAGCTTTGTGGTAGAAGGAAAACCATTCCCGGAGTAGAAAGCTGACTTGAAGATGAGTTGATTGTGGCCTTGTGTGGGAGAGGAACAAACATAGGAAGGGTAGGAGGCTGAGTGGAGAGGAGCTCCCGTCATGGCGTTGATGTTTGGTGTGAGAAGCCATGGAGGAAGAGAGAGTGAGAGGGAGTTATTTGGAGAAGAATGGAAGGATGGAAGGAGAGGGGATGAAGTATATAGTGGGTGGAGAGGTGTTAATGAAGGGATGTAATGGTTGGGAACGGATAGAGAGGAAGGGGAACGAATAGAGAGAAAAGGAGCGGATGGGAAGGCAGCCGACGCTTCGTTTTCTGCGCCTGTACCGCAAAACGAAAATCCGGCAGATTTATACGAAATCGACATAAAATCTGAATG
Source organism: Iris pallida (assembly GCA_029216955.1). NCBI lineage: Eukaryota > Viridiplantae > Streptophyta > Magnoliopsida > Asparagales > Iridaceae > Iris > Iris pallida. The sequence goes on along the minus strand of JANAVB010000157.1, from coordinate 115,678 downwards.
AAGATAAGAACGAATTAAATGCGGGTAGGTGGTGGGTCACGTCCAATTAATAAGGTAGCCGTTCGTGGCCGGTTTTGCGGAAAATAAAACGGATAATCGTCTGATTTCAGCGAAATCGTCGGATTTTCAGAACTTGTACATCAAAGCTGCTGGAATTGAACGAAAATCCGGCGGAGTTTTGCGAAATCCTCCAGAAAATCCGTGAAAGACAAAAGATTTCAAATAGAGATATCAAGGATCCCGATTTCTCGACAAATAAAAGTGAATCGATCTTCAGAGAGAGGTTTGGTAAAAATATCAGCAAGTTGATGAGTGGTGTCAATAAATTCAAGACAAATATCACCCTTCAGTTGATCTCGTAGAAAGTGATGTCTTATCTCAATGTGTTTAGTGAGAGTAACAAATCGGGTTTTTCGTGAGATTAATGGAGCTAGTATTATCACATTTAATAGGGATGCACGAAGAAGAATACCATAATCTACCAGTGTGTGTGTCATCCAAAGAATTTGTGCACAACAACCCTGCGCTATGTATTCAGCTTCGGTGGTAGAAAGAGCGACAGAGTTTTGTTTCTTGCTAAACCAAGATATCAAGGATTTACCAAAAGTGACATGTGCCGCTAGTGCTTTTTCGGTCAAGTTTGCATTCGGCAAAATCTATCCGAAAACCACGAAGCTCAAAAGATGAGGATTTTGGATACCATAGCCCTAAGTTAATGGTGCCCTTGAGATACCGAAAAATGTGTTTACGGCACATAAGTGAGATTCTTTGGGATTCGCTTGATATCGAGCACAAAGACACACACGAAACATAATGTCGGGACGGCTAGCAGTAAGATAAAGTAAACAACCGATCATACCTCGATACTTACGAATGTCGACGGATGTGCCATCTTCATCGTTGTCAAGCTTTTCGTTGTTGCCATAGGAGTCCTCATTGATTTGGATGAGTCAAGTTCAAAACGCTTGAGGAGATCTTTTGTGTATTTTGCTTGATTGATGAAGGTCCTTTGGGTCCTTGCTTGATTTGTAAGCCCAAAAAAATGAAAGTTCACCCATCATGCTCATTTCAAATTCTTCCTGCATAACTTTAGCAAAATCTACGCAAAGTGTATTATTAGTAGAACCAAAAAAATGTCATCAACATAAATTTGAACCAATAAAAGAGTACCATCATGGGATTTGATAAAAAGTGTTGTGTCGACTTTCCCCTTTGAAAAATGTGAGAAATAAGAAAGGAGCTAAGGCGCTCATACCAAGCACGGGAGCTTGTTTGAGGCCATAAAGGGCTTTGTGAAGTTTGAACACGTGATTAGGAAATTGAAAATCTTCAAAACCGGGAGGTTGTTTAACATAAACTTCCTCTTTAATAATACCATTCAGAAAAGCACTTTTAACATCCATTTGAAAGAGCTTAAAGTCATTAAAACAAGCAAAAGCACAAAGCATGCGAATGGATTCAAGTCGTGCAACCAGCATAGGTTTCATCGTAGTCAATGCCTTCCTCTTGGTTATAGCCTTGAGCAACCAATCGGGCCTTGCTACGAGTCACTAACCCATCTTCATTTAGTTTGTTTCGAAACACCCATTTAGTTCCAATAATGGGGTGATTGCTAGGTTTTGGGACAAGCTCCCAAACCTTGCTTCGTCAAATTGATTTAGCTCCTCTTGCATAGCCATCATACAAAATTCATCAAGAAAAGCATCATTAACATTTTTAGGCTCTATTTGAGAGATAAAAGCCACGTTTGCACAAAGATCACGAGTGGCGGATCTAGTGCTAACACTGGAGGAAGGGTCCCCAATGATAAGCTCCTTAGGATGATTGGTGACAAATCTCCATTCTTTTGGGAGATCTTTTTGAGGAGGCTCAAGAGGAGGAGACTCTTTTGATGGAGTCACAACTTCATTGTTAGATGAAGAAGGACGATCTTCAATAGAGGAGTTCTCCAACCCAAATGAGATGTCATCAATATCCTCAAGAGGAGAATGTAGAAGAGTTGAGTTCATTAAAAGAGACATTGATTGACTCTTCGACAACAAGACTTCTTTTATTAAAAAACAAAACCTTTACTATGAGTAGAGTATCCAAGGAATATTCCTTCATAGGCTTTTTTTCAAACTTGCCTAGGTTATCCTTGGTATTCAAAATAAAACAATTGCAACCAAAAACTTTAAAATATTCAATAGAGGGAATTTTGTCAAACCAAAGATCATAAGGAGTCTTCTTAGAAATAGGTCTAACAAGACCCTATTTATAACATGACATACCGTATTAACGGCTTCCGCCAAAAATATTGGGGAGCTTATATTGGTTTAACATAACCCGGGCCATATCGTCAAGGGTTCTTTCTTTCTCTCTACAACACCATTTTGTTGAGGAGTTCGTGGACAAGCAAAATCATGTCCAAAACCATTCTTTTCATAAAATCTTTTGAAATCGGCATTGTCAAATTCTCCTCCATGATCACTTCTAATCTTGTTAGTGGAAAAACCTTTCTCATTTTGAACACGTTTACAAAAAGCAGCAAATTTACGAAAGTATCACTTTTGCAAGCAAAAAAATAACCCAAGTAAATCTCGAAAAATCGTCAACTAAAATGAAAGCATAAAGCTTGCCTCCAAGGCTAGCAACTCTACTAGGACCAAAAAGATCCATATGGATAAGTTGAAGAGGTCTAGAAGTACTCACAGAGTTGATTGATTTGAAAGACACTTTGTTAACTTACTCTTCTCGCATTCTTCACACACCATATCCTTTTTGAACGGGATACTTGGGAGTCCTCTTACGAGCTTCTTCGTAGCAAGACGAGAGATGTGTCCTGTTGGCGTGTCCAAGCCTCATGTGCCAAAGCCAACTCTCATCATTTTTAACAACTAAGCACCTGTCATTGTTAGTGTCTTCAACAAGATATAAAATATAGATATTGTTTTCTCTAATCCCTTCATAAATAATAGATCCATTAGAGCTATCGGTAATGAAGCATTTGAGCTTAACAAACTTGATATCATAACCATTATCGGTAAGATGACTAATACTAAGAAGATTGTGTTTAAGATTAGTAACAAGACACACATTCTTAATACAAGGATAAGGAGGGAACCTATATTACCATTCCCTATAATGTGGCCTTTGAGATTGTTACCAAAAGAGATGTGTCCTTCCTTCTTTATCGATAGCGTTGTAAATAATGAAGCATCCCCGGTCATGTGCCGTGAACAACCGCTATCGAGAATCCACTTGCTTCTAGCATGAGAAGACTCTTCACCTACAACATAAGTTGAAGATGAACATTTTGGTACCCATGATCTTATGGGTCCTTGAGTGTTAGTCTTAGGAACCCACATAAAATTTTTGTCAACAAGTTTCCTTGTATGACAATAATTGGTTGTATGTCCATGCAAGCCACAGTAATTGCAAATCATAGAGGATTTAGAAGAAGATACGTGAGAATCATGCATATGTGAATCTCTAGTGCAGGAGCTCTAGCATTAGTATTGTGATGATGATAGTAAAAAGCATGATGAAGTGTTTTTCTTAACAAAAGGTCCTTTCCTTGTGTTGGGAAAGGATTTATGTGTAGTGTTCATGTAAGAAGTATGCCTAGCATTGTGATGAGTGTAGAGATGTTTAGGAGCATGCATGTGAGTAGTGTCCTTATTACCAAATTTCTTACACTGTATAAGAAGATCATTATACTTAATAGAAGTGTCATATTCTCTCCTATTAGCATCTTGAACTTTGTGCATAGCAAATTCATTCGAGCTTCTCATGGATTGAATCTCATCATCCTTTTTCTTGATGGTGTCAATAGATTCTTGAAACTTGAGTCGCAAAGACTCTATTTCATCCGTGTCAGAAGCAGGAATTTTCCCTTCACATCAATAATGATGCTTGAGAGCCTCTCTACTTCAAGTTAAGAGCCTCAACCTCTTTAAGAGATTTCTTGTATTTATTCCGAACACCTTTGTGTTCTTCATGCAATTCAAGAATGCTTTCTCCAAATCATCATAGGTAAGAGTGTTTAAGGAGAGATCATCAAGTACCTCATCGTTGCCATGAGACAGACGTTGGCATTGTGCTTGTACTCCTTGTCGTTGTCGGAGTCACTTGCTTCACTCTCACACAAATGATTGTGTTGGCAAATTTCTTGGAGGACGAGCTTCCTTTGCTAGGCTTCTCGTACTTGCTTGAGTCTCTTCTTACCATCGGACAGTCCCTCTTGATATCCGGTTCTTCTGTATGATAGCACGCCGGATCTTCCTCATTGTCCCGTCTGAAGCGGTTGGCTTTGTTGAATTTGAGGAACTTTCGGAAGTGCTTAGCTATGAGAGCTATTTCTTCATCGTCGTCCGACTCATTGTCGTCGGAGCTATCCTTGGAGTAGGACTTTGTAGCTTTGAGAGCAAGAGATTTCTCCTCTCTTTGGTCTTTTCCTTTTCCTTCTCTTATATGGGGATTCCTCTTGATCCTTCATATCGAGCTCGTGAGTCATTAGCTTACCCATGAGGGTCTTAAGGTTCATGACTGTTAGATCGTTCCCCTCAATGATCGTGGTAGCTTTAGGACTCCAAGCTTTCGTCAATCCTCTAAGAATTTTTCTGATCTTTTCATGAGCAGGATATTCCTTACCAAGAGAAAGAGAGGATTAATAATGTCACCAAAACGAGTAAATATGCAAGTGATAGATTCATCATGCTTCATTTTAAAGGACTCATATTCTTGCGTGAGTCTTCTAATCTTGGATTCCTTCACTTGTGAATTTCCCTCGTGTATGACTTCAAGTAACTTCAAATCTTTGGAAGTCTTGCAAGTAGAGATTCGGTTGAATTTACTACTGTCGAGAGCACAATAAAGAGCATTCATTGTCTTGGCATCTCGACTCGCAAGCTTCTTGGTGTTTTCAGTAAGTGTGTCCCTGAGGGTGTCAGAAGCAATATCCTCAATAACTCTGGAAGGAGTAGGAAGACCATTTATCACACAATCCCATAAATTGAAATCTATGGACTTCAGATAAATGCTCATCCTAATCTTCCAGTAGTTATAGTTGGTTCCATCAAATAGGGGAGGCCTATTTGTGGAGTGTCCTTCATTGTGAAGGTGTTGATACTAGGGTTAGAGGCCATGGATCACTCAAAGGGTGTAAATCCAAATCAAGAGAACAAAGCTCTGATACCAATTGTAGAACCCTAGGGGGGGTGAATAGGGAGATAAAATAAAACTAGAGCAATAGAAGCAATATATGACAAATAAAAGTAAAGAGTAGGAAGATCAAACACAAGATGTATCCTGGTATCCTCGCTTGAGGCAATCCAGTCCCGGAACTCTCTCCGCTTAAATCTACTATTTAATCAAATAGTACACACGAGTTTGGATCGAAGAACTCGCCAACTTCAACACGAGTTTGGATCCGAAGACTCGCCAACTTCAACATACGAGTTTTCTTACGAAGGCTCGCCAACTTCAAACAAATGAGAAGAGAACTTGTTGATCTTCTAACACGTGAAGATCGAAGATTACAACTCGCAAATACTCTAGCACTTTGGAAAGGATGACAATTTGAAAGCTTGGTGGAGTATTAATAGTGAAGCTCTTTTGTGGTTGAGAAAATTTAAAGCTTTAAGAGATAGATTTTAAGAGGAGAGAGTGAAACTCCTTTTATACAAATCCAAAGTCATAAAGGCAAATCAGCCGTCAACCGGATTATCCGCGGATTTTAGCGGAAGTCCGTCGGATTATCCTCAACAGTAACGGTCATAAAAATAGCCGTTAGATGCATTAAATGCACTTGCCAGATGCCGTTGGATTTGAATTCAAAAGTTGCAAATAAGTCAAGCGGATTATCCATCGAATTTCAGCAAAATCCGGCGGATGATCCGAACAATAGCTTACAGACTTGCTGTGAGAGGCTCGGATTATCCGTCGGACTTCTGTGGATGTCCGTCGGATAATCCGAACATTTGGCTTACTAACTTGCTGTGAGCGATCGGATTTCGGCGATTTATGCGGAAGTCCGTCGGATTATCCGAGGCTCATTGACTTGCTGTGAGCGATCGATAATCCGAAGGATTTTCACGGATGTCCGTCGGATGATCCGATCTTTGTCTCACTAACTTGCTGTGAGTGATCGGATTATCCGACAGATTTCTATAAATCGGCAGATTTTCTGCCTCTTTTGAAAGACTATTCTACCATTTCTTTCTTGTCATTGTCATTCTAACAAAGTACGTACAAAGATTTCCTAGACAATTACGACTCAGGAAAAGAACAAGAAAAAGAACCGTCTTCTTTGTAGTCTCCAAGCTGGATCTTTTTGTATAGACTGCTTCGTAGTCTTTGGCTATTCTGATAAAGGAGAATTGCAGAGCTCCATGGTCTTTGATTAGCCTCATGGAATGGAGAATCCTTTCTTCTATTCTTGCTTGTGAAAAGTACACACTAAAAGACATACAAGGGTTTTGTGAACAATAATCAAAATCGATGTGCCAACAACACCGTGTATTTTATCCCGAGTTGGGGTACAGGTGTTAAGTCGGAAGATTATCGATATCGGAGGTAATATGGACGTGACACACGATAACCAAGAATAATCTTTGGTGGACCTATTACTCTTCTGCGTACTGGTGGTACGAGTAATAGATTTCGAGGCAAACTCCGGTGGGGGAAAGCATTTAGTGTGGAAGTTCAGAGGTATGATCATACATGACTTGTCGCCCCGAAGATGTGATATGAATCCATTTGGAGTGGTCATAGAGTAAGTTCAGCGGTACCTGAGGTACATAACTCAACAATATGGGATTTGGGTCAGCATGTAAGTTTAGCGGTACCAGAGGGTATAACTCACAATCTGAGAGGTAGTTGGAAGATGTCGTTTAGACATAATTTTTCTTGAGGAACTTGCCGTTGTTGTTGTTGGTATTAGGGCATTTGTCCTTATCCTCTCCATCCGAGATATGCATCCCCAGTTGGCGAGCCTTCTTCAATTTTGCTTCTGCGCTAGTGGCGCTGATGATGAAGGCTTCCAGTATTTGAATTGACTTTCGCTCATAAAGAGGCTGATTGTAGGGAGCACCTCTTTTGGCAAATCTCAAGTAAAGAAGAGTCTGGGTACCAAAGGGTAATTTTATCGTGGTTTGGTGAAACCGTTCGATGTAATTCCTTCAGTTCTTTTTCTCCTTGAACAACGTCCATGAGGTTTGACATCGTCACATCTTGTCCCACTCGTAGAACCTTTCCAGAAACATATGTTTGAAGCCGGCAAAGGAATGGATAGTTATCCGAAGGTTGCGGTACCAATCGAACGCGACCCCTTCTAATGCCCCGATGAACAACCGCGTGAGGATGGCGTCGTCATGCGACAATGGTCTGTTGTGACCTTGAAGTAGGTCATGTACCGACTCGCAAATGTCTTTCCATCATATGGATTGATGTTGAATGGTTTGTATCATGGAGGGTAGGGACATCTCTCTATGCAGCGGGATACGACTATCGTATCCTGAGGTCCTGAGAGGTTTCTCGGGCGTAAAACATTGCCCGGAGCTCCTGGACTTCTCTTCTCACCTTTCTAGCCTCTTCTGCAGCAGTGGAGCTGACATTCTGGGTGGATTGTCGCCCGGGTTGGCGCGGTGTATTTGAGTCCGCATTGACGGTGGGACCCAAGCTTGTTTGGCCAGGTGTCCTTCCTTGGAGGCCGGTAGGGCCGCCTTGATCTCGTCCACTGACTTAACCAAGGTATGAAGCTTTGCCTCAAGAGTATCGAGGTGCTGCTGATCGCTGGGACCGTCCTGGTCATTCTCAGTCATGAATACTGTCCTCACATGAGGAACAGTGGAAGGAACTGTAGAAGACGTGCTCTCTGAGCCATACCCTCGCAGAGAGAAGTCGTCGGGGTATGTAGGGATGTTCTTTTCTGGTTCAGACTAGGAGGAAGTGCTACCCCCTGCGTAGGATGCTGCCTCATCTTGGCACCCTGGACGTTTCCAGGGACGTCTGGTTTTGTTGATCTGTTGGGGGAATTGTCTACCTAGTTCATCTTCTTGGAATACCGTTGTCGTGGATGTTCGGGAAGTGCTACCCCCAGCTTTGGCTACCCCCAGGGATGTAGATGACGAATCTCTAAGTGTTGAAGATTTCGTTTTTGAGCGGGCCTTGATAAACTCCTCCTGTGGTGGTTGCGGTCAACCGCTTCGAAGAGTTTCCTGGTCGTGCTGGTTGAGATCGTCGGACTGGAGACATTTACTTTCTTCCCTCTTGCCGGTAGGGACCCTCCGGTAGAATTGCAGGAGGCGAAAGGAAGCATCTCATCTCCCGAGCTTTGTTCTAGGACCGGTCCTGGCTGCTACAGTCATTGGAAGACGGACTGTCGGTCTTCTTGTACTGCTGTCTTGTTGCAGCAGCAGCAGTTGACAATGACTTGAGTGCAGTCATGTCCATGGAAGGACTCTCTGTACACCAAGGTTTCTTTTCTTTCCTTGCGCTTGTGAAGGATCACATCACACAAGTCAAGTGCATCTCGAGCAACCTTTACACACATTTTGTGTGCCCGGGAGTCCCGAGCACCCGAGTGTGTTGGTATCATATTTGCTCCCTGAAGCAGGGCCAGTAAAAGTACTTGCCCTTGATCATTATTAGAAGACTCTTGAGAACCACCCTGTCTGTTGGCCGTTGGGGGCTGGACACTGGTAGTTTTGTACAACTTTCCATCAGAGGCCCGTATAACAGTTAACGGGACTCTCTAATGGTCAGAAGTTAGGACAGCTGACTGAGCTCGACGAGCCCGTACTGTCCTAGACTTCTTCACTCTAGCACCCGAGGGTGTATAGTAGGAAGAGTCCAAGATGTGCCGCACAGAGTCTGGCACATCCTCATGGGAGTTTCTGAGGTCAGGACCGCATGAGAGGCGGTCAAAGACTGAACTCGAGCCGCATTGGGTGGATGGTCTGCGGCTGGGATTGGATGCCGCATAAGCCATCTCCCTGCGGCTGGGCTTGGCGGCCGCATAAGCAGTCTGCATGCGGCTGGGATAGGTGGCCGCATGAGTAGTCTGCATGCGACTGAGATTGGAGGCCGCATGAGCCTTCTGTATGCGGCTAGAATTTGCGGCCGCATGAGCCTTCTGCATACGTCTGGAATTTGTGGCCGCGTGAGCTTTCTGCATGTGGTTGGCACCCTTATGCGGCCTCTTCTTGGACCGCGTAGAGTTCCCATTTGCCCCTGCAAGTCCAGCATCGTAGTGTTTTCTTTGCCAGACTTGGGGACAGCAAGGTCCTCTGTGGCCTGAAGTGTGGCCGCATGTGAGTCTTCTCCGCCGTCTTGGGCAGCAGAGAACACTTCTTCCAGAGCTTGGGGAGGAGCAACGGTCTTGGGCCTCCACTCCCTGCGGGCCTTCTTCGTGCCTGCTCGCTTCTGGATCGGGCTAGCGCTCCCTTCGGAGAGCATCTCTTCAAATGCTTGCTGGTCGAAGCGAATAACCAGCATCTGCTGCGTGGAGCCAAGTTTGGCTGTATCCGATTGCGTCACCAACTTCTCAGCAGTGGAGAAGTTAGTCCCCAGCAGAGTCGCCATCGTGTTTGCCATTGATTATCAAAGAACAGAACCGTTTTATGGGAGGACTGAACTTTAATTCACAATTATGAACTCGATTGTACAAAAGAGAGCCTAGGAACAAAACCTAGGAAAAGCAATCTAAGTACAATTGTTTAATTTGGATTCTGGGGGTGACGGTAGAGGCTCGAAAAAGTGCTATCAACTCTGCCTTGCTACTTGGACGATCGAACGCAACCTCGGCTCTGGCGAAGAAATGCTCTCTCTATCTGTATGCTTTTGCTCTGTCTGTGTGTCTCTGTGTGTGTGCAAAGGAATAACCTCTTGTTATTTATAGGAATTCGGGATGAGTGGGGTGTACAGCCACGTGGCTAATTTTGGGCCACATCCTTGTAACTGTGCCTTGAGAAGTGGGCAGTTGGGGATTGGTTAAGATTAATTTTGATCTGTTTGTTGCAATAAATCTGAACTGTTAAGACTCGGTCAATTCCTGCCACGTGTCTCAACTGCTACTCTGTGGCGAGCCGCATGAAAGATGCATCCTAGCTGAGCCGCATGAAGGACTGTCCCATAGCCTACGCCGCATGAAGGGGGTCTCATGACCGTGTCGTATGGAGAACGCCTCATAACAGAGCCGCATGAGATTTGCTTCATGACCGAGCCGCATGAGAGTTGTCTCATGACTGAGTTGCATGACAGTTGCCTCATGACTGAGCCGCATGAGAGTTGCCATACTGAGCCGCATGAGAGTGGTCACTTGACCGAGCCGCATGAGAGTGGTCACATGACTGAGCCACATGATAGTGGTTTCATGACCGAGTCGCATGGGAGTAGTCTCATGACTGAGCCGCATGAGAGTGGTCTCAGGACCGAGCCGCATGAGAGTGGTCTCATGACCGAGCCACATGAAGGTCGCATAATGATCCGCATGAAGAGTTTTCTTTGGAATTGTGCACCGTGGATATCATGATGATTTTTTCGTCTTTTAGGAGCATGTCGCGTCTTGTCTTTATGTCAGAGCCATCCTCTCTGTCAGAGCTGTCACTTTGTGTCAGAGCATTTATGGCTAGTCACACAGAGAGTATTTTATTGTTTAGGTTGGTTTTGAGCTGCATAAGACTCCTTGCTGCTTTTTGGGCCGCATGAAGCTTCCTGAGCCGCATAAAGCTTCTAGATTTTTTGAGCTACATGAAACTCCCCAGGTTTTGAGCCACATAAAGTTTCATGTTGATTTTTGGGCCGCATAAAGATTCTCATCCTTTTCCATTCTTCTAGAGTTCCTTGGTCGTACTGGTTGGATAAATTTACAGGAGGCAAAATGAAGCGCCTCGTCCACCGAGCTTTGTTGTAGGACCGGTCCTGGCTGCTGCAGTCGTTGGAAGACGGACTGTCGGTCCTCTTTGTACTACTGTCTTGTTGCAGCAGCAATTGACAATGACTTGAGTGCAGTGACGTCTATGGAAGGACTCTTGGCACGCCAAAGTTTCTTCTCTTTCCTTGCGCTTGTGAAGGATCACATCTCACAAGTCAAGGACATCAACCTTTGCACTCGCTTTGTGGGCCCGGGTATCCCGAGCACACGAGTGCGTATGTATCATATTTGCTCCCTGATGCGTGTCTAGTAAAAGCACTTGCCCTCAATCATGGTTGGAAGACTCTTGAGAACTACCCTGTCCGTTTGCCGCAGGGGGCTGGACATGGGCGGTTATGTACAACTTTCCATCAGAGGCCCACATAACAGTTAGCGGGACTCTCTGATGGTCAGTAGTTGGGACAGTTGACTGGGCTTGTTGAGCCCGCACTGTCATAGACTTCTTTGACTTAGCACCCGAAGGTGCGTAGTAGGAAGAGTCCAAGTTGGAAGTAGGAAAGAGAAGTTGGTGCCCTTTTTCAAAGGAGATAAGGGGGCTCTATTTATAGAATGGAGTGAGCTCTTTCTTCTTCTCCTTTCCGATGTGGGACTAAAAGAAATATTTTCCAAGCTTCTACAGGGAGCACGCTGCACGAGGGCACACTGCTCGAGTTAGCACACTACACTAGGCAACGCGCTGAACGGGGGGCTTGCTTTCCGAGGATGCGCTGCCTAAGGCCAGCTCGTTGCCCGAGCAGCACGCGGCTCGAGGCATCCTGCTGTTCAAAGTGGCACTGCCCTCAATGCACGATAAAGACGATGCTCACCGTAAGAAGAAAAGAGAGGGGTGGAGGAGCTGTCTGGGTGGCTTACCGGTGGAGAAGGGAGGACAGCGGTGGCGGTGTTGTGCCCATTGGCCAGAGAAGATGGCAATGACGACGAGGGTGGCGGTGGTTGCGGCTCGCGATGACGAAAGGAAGGTGGAAAGGAGGTGGTGGCAGGAAGTGGTGGCTACGGCAGGCTAGAACGCAGCGACTACGGTGGCCAGAAGCGCTGGAACGAGCGGGGGAGAGCGACAAAGAGTGGAGTTGAGGGGGGAGAGAGAGAGCTGAGTGAGAGTGAGGGGGGGAGAACTCGGGAGTGAGGGGGTGGGCGGATGCTCCCATGGGGAAGTTGAGAGGGATGAGAGAAATATGAGAGGAAAATAGGGGGTGGTCTCCAGTAATGGGACAGAGGGAGAGGAGGAGAGAGAAAGGTTGGGGGGCTGCTATGAGGAGAAGGGAGGGGTGTCAGTTCGGAAGAGTATGGGTTGGGGTTAGGTGAGAAAGAGTGGAGAGAGGGGGGTGAGATATAGGATCAAGAAAAATAATACTAGCAATAATAATGAGGATAAAATTCACCTCCAAGAAAATAAAAAAATTTAAGAATACCCAAATTTAAAAATCCTCCAATTACAAAATTACAGTCATATACCTATTTTAAAAATAGGGATTTGACATCCTACCCACCTGACAAAACTTTCTTCCTCGAAATTTTGAAATCATCATAAATAGGATTTTCAAAACCATTATATATATATATATATATATATATATATATATATATATATATATATATATATATATATATATATGCCATGAAAAGTCTACCCACCTTATAGAAATCAAGTAATACAACTAGAAATGAACAAAATCTTAATATGAAAATATCAAAGAGAACAATATCTCGCTACACAAATCAACGCATGAAGTACATACAAAGAACCTCGAAAATCAAACCCTAGCATGCATGAAATAATCCCATAAATCAAAACTGGTACAAAATATCGAAAAAAATATTTGAAAACCTGAAATCCCAACTGCATGAAAATCCATAAAATCATAAAATATAGGATATATGTCTCAAACCGACGACCATAGTTTCCTAATATCTGAAAAATGTGTGTGTCATGATCATTCTCTGCCATGCCACCCGGAATGGCTACAAAAGTTTCATCATGGAACTATAATCTAGCGGCTACAACTTTCGTTACCACTTCATCAAGGTATACTAGGGTCACCCGGTCACTCTTGACAAGTACCCAAAATTAATCAAATTCATAACCCAACGTCCAAGCCATTAAAATCACAAAACATCTAACAATACAACATGACAATCCTAGAAAAAATAATAAAAATCCAAAATCCAGGTGAATCATAGTATACATCCAAAAATACCTTCAATAATAACACAAGTTTTCTAAGAAAATACTCCAAAATCTATGTCAAAATATAATATATAGAAAGTGTATCTATAATAATAATAATAAATATCTGAAATAGATAGTCATGATTGCGGAACTGTCCAGAATCAAAGGAGCTGAATTGATAGAAGAATATCCATTGGATACTCAACCAATGCTAAAATATCAAATCTCTCAGTCCTGTTGAAATCTTCATTCCATAACAATCAAGCCAACGCTCGAAGAGGGCGATAATGATACTAAATCAACACGAAGTCAACGCACAAAATGGATAACAGAAAATCAAACAAGGTAATCATCGGTGAGAGCACAGAACCCAAGATAAATAATCAAGTAATCCAATGATGGAGATAAGACATCTCATCAGATAAAACGATCGATATGACCAACTATAGGATCATATCTATCAAACAAGGATCAGGGTAGATAACAACGAATAAGACATGGCCAAGCAAGATAGGTCCAGTTAGAGATGAGGACCAATTCACAAGTTCAATGGAGCGAAGGACAAGTGCAACAAGTAGGAATACCAAGAAATAGTAGACTGAGATCAATATTTATGTGATACCCAACAACAACACAAGTTCGAGACCTACATGGGCCACCACTAAAACTATGTCACACCCTAGTACCAAAATACGGGGACGGATGTCCGCCAGCTATACCATATAAGGTACGAATATGTTATACGGCTATGAAGGCTGTCAATCTTGTTGAGTATCTTAGCATACAATTAATCTATGGCCTAAATCCGATCTCATATCCACAGGCAAACACAATAAATTAATAAGCAAGAGAGAGAATCATATGAAAAATAGAAAATACTAATATAATAATCAGAAAATCTACAGTACAGAATAATAATGTAGATGGATATACCTTCCCACAGTTCTGAGGAAGGTCTGGAACTGAAGCACAACCTCCAAGTCAAGTCTGAAAGATCCACAGGGTCAGTCAATGGTATTCTGGGAACAATCCAGGGTTGGTCAGGCTAACCGTAGCAAGTACAAGAAAGGAAGTCTCAAGGACAGGCGAAGAAAAGACAACAGGATGAAATATAAAGCAAAAGAACATATATAAAGAGTAATGAGGGTAAGAATCATGCGGTACCAAAGCATGATAACAATCCACAACTAATATAGCTAATACAATCATAATCTCCCTAACATCCAATAATACCTGCATCGCCAGTTGGAAATCGATACCAGCCGGCTTTGCAAGCAACAAGCCAAACAGCTAGAAGAATAAGCGGCCACTCAAATGCCTACGACTTGCTATCATTAGCTAACTAAGGTTATCACAGGCCTAATTACTAACAATATGCAGTTGAGACATTCCCGCAGTCACAAGCCCTGCAGACTATCCAGGTTATCCAAGCGAGGTTGTTTACAAGAGTTATCAAGATTTACTAGTGTATTTATGATTCAAGAAATGCCCCACATGACAGTGAGTTGGAAATGCACCCTACTCGTCGGCAGGCTACAAGTCCCTCAGGTGTGGCCAGGATAATGGAATCGCCAGTAACTAGGAAATCTCTCTAAATAAACTACTTAATCAATCTAGTTGTTAATCTAGTCAGCTTCATTATGAATCCTTGACCGTGGTAACCAGGAATCCATGTCCTAGACATGATACAAGATTAGACAGGTAGCTTGTACAAGCACAATCAAGAAAATCAACTACTATGTCAAGACAAGAGTTACTTAGCAAGTCAGGGTAGTTGTCATAACAGCGATCAAGGGTAAATATGTCATGTCTAGAGTACTTGTCCGGAGTGCGCCTCGACGGGCCACAATCAAGATTATACATGCCATGTCAAATTACTTGTTACTTGGCAAGAGTGCGCCACGACGGGCCACTATCAAGATTATCAAGAAGGGTTCATGTTATCATGGCATATTCATGTCAAATCAACCTAGTCGTGCTCAAGTTCTATCATGCTTATGCTACAAGTAGCCAAGTCGGGTCGTCACAAGATAAGCCAAGTACAAGATCGGGATCTCTACTATAATAGCATCCCAAGTACACATGGGAGCCTACAGCTCAAATCATCAAGTCAGTCTATCAACCAGATCAATCTATCAGGAGTCTCTCATCTACGATGGAGTGAATATTTGCCAGAAAAGACGATCACCAGATACTAAGCTAATCACTATAATCAATGCTAGGCCCCCTAGCTTACAAGAATCCTCTGAATCAAGATCACTAGCTACTAGAAAACAAGTCTCACAACTACCCAAATTTAGCAAACTAACCAGGTTTTAGGCGTTTGGCAAGTCGGGTAAAAATTATATAAGGATACCCTCGATATTCTCCTCGTTCTGCGAAACACTCACGATCACCAAATTCTAAGAAACCACATAGTCATATCTAATCAAAATAGAACATCTAAAAGGAAATGACATCACAATCCAAGAATCCACGTGAGTCTACCAAATCAAAATCCCACAATCATACTCCCTATAATACTAAATCCTCAAATATATCCAAGTCATAAATCTCGATGCATAGGACAACTGTCAGCCCTATCTAGCTAAACTAGGATAAATCCTAGAAGGAGGGTCAGGGGATAAGAGACTATCAATCAATGCGGCCAAAAATGGCAAGGATTGCAAGAACCGCTCTGGAGCAGATCAACAACCCTTAAATAAAATAAGGACCAGGGTTGCCGACCATCTCCCGAGTAGAATCGCGCTCCTCACGCTATCTGACGGACAAGACATGTCAAGTAACTAGGCGACTAATTTTGTCAGGAGTCTACCAAGCAGGTATTAAGATCAGGTCAATATACCAAAAATCAATAAGCACCAGTCTAGATCAGCAAACCAAAGGAATGGTTCTGCCCAACTCTTCAAACCAAATTCCCGATCGGGGAATTCAGGAAAAATTTGACAGTCTCCTTTGTATTCTAGACGGAAGCTCCCAACAAATTGGGGTAAAATCCACTCGGCACAACCTGTCGCAGAATCGCAGACTGAGAACACTAAGTCTCAGCTTCCAGCAACGCTACGATGTGTACTGGGAACCAAGCCATAATCGAGAACACTAAGTCTCGGCCTCCAGCAGTAATATGATGCGTACTGGGAGCCAAGCTGACACATATCACAAAATTGCCTCGCAGTGCGCATCACAACACATGTCCATAATTTTAACCAAAACACAATCATAGCCACAGAATAGTTAGCCAAAGTCGTTACCTGACCGCGAGTCAGACATGGGACATACGGGGACAATCCATACATGTAAGTCGTGTTTGTGTCCTCAGAGGTATGGATGACCCGTCCGAGTTGTCCGATACAGTCGTAAACCAGTATCGAACCAAACTATCCTAGGTTATCATTATGGCAGTTCTACTGCTAAGCTACATTAATCATGATTATATATTTACAATTATAAATGAATTAAATACAATAAATTCTAGGAGAGAGGGCAAGAGCCGTCAATGAGCAAGGAATACTTACCTAGAGGGCTCGGCTAGGTAAGCAAGTCTTCGACGATCAGGATCTAGGGTAGTATATCCATCGAGGTCCTCGAAACATATTATAAATATCATTAGCATATATTAATAAAATAATGACAGAAAGCATAGGGATGGTATAAGGCTATACCGTGTGGGTCCCGTAAGTAATAGAGGGATCTGGCACCAAGGCATGCGGATCGACACAAACATGCAAACCGAGACGTACACGTATATCGAGACATGTACGAGAATCGAGATGACTCGAATATCAAGACAAACGGGAAACAAAATATGTACATAAATCGAGACGTGCACGTAGATCGAGGAATCACGAATATCGAGACGGTGCATAAGTCAAAGTAATACGTAAATTGAAGCGTACATGCAAATCGAGTCGGTACGAGATTCAAAGAAGCATGCAAATCAACACGGCACACAAGTCGACATATGCACGAAAATTGATATAATACAGAGTCCAAGATGGAACATAAATCGAGGCGGCAACAAATAAGTACGTGCACGCAAATCGAAGCGACATAAAAATTAAGATGGGCATAAAGGCCGAGGCAAGAAAATGAAGGCGGTGTACAAGCTGAGATGGCATGATGCCCGAGGTAGTGTGGGGCTTAAGGCATTCTGCTACCCAAGGTTGCACGTGCATCGAGGTGGTACGGGGATCAAGATCGCACACACACACCAATGTACACACAAATCGAGACGACACACAAATCAAGGAGGCACAAACAACGAGGCGGTACGTATACCAAGGTATATGCAAACCAATGGCTCACTCCACAAGACATCATGCATAATGAGGGAGCACACTATACGAGGGCACACTGCTCGAGTTAGCACACTGCACAAGGCAGCACGCTGAACGAGGGGCTCGCTCCCTGAGCACATACTGCCTAAGGCCAGCTTGTCGCTCGAACAGCGCGGGGCTCGAGGCGTCCAACTGCTCGAAGAGGCTCTGCCCTCAAAGCGCGACGATGGCGATGGTCGCCGTAAAAAGAATTAGAGGGGTGGAGGAGATGTCGGGGCAGCCAAGTCGGGGAGGCTTATCGCGTAGGAGGAAGGACAGCGGTGGCAGTGTTGCACCCTCTGTCCAGAGTAGATGATGACGACGACGAGCACGATAGTGGTTGTGGATCGCAACGACAAAAGGAAAGGGGAAAGGAGGTGGTGGCTGTAGGTGGTGGCTACGCCATGTTGGGACGCAGCGATGACGGTAGCCGGAGGCACCAAAATAAGCGGAGGAAAGAGACAAAGAGTGGAGATGAGGGGAGAGAGAGCTAAGTGAGAATGAGGGGGGAGAGCTCGGGAGTGAGGGGGTGAGCGGCTGCTCCCATGGGGAAGTTGAGTGGAAGGAGAGAAAGATAAGAGAAAAATAGGGGGATGGTCTCCAGTAAAGGGACATAGGGAGATGGAGAGAGAGAAAGGTTGGGGGCTGCTATGTGGAGAAGGGAGGGGAGTTATGTCACTACCATATTTTTGATTGAGGGTATTTTGGTCATTTGGTTAATTTTTGAATTTATTTTAATTTATTGAATTGGTGATTGTGATTTCTGACTTTGACTAGTTGAGACTTTGTAGACTAACTTAGGTGTTGACCCTAGCCATGATGACTTGGTCAGCATGGTGAGACCCTAGTCTAACTTAAGTCAACATAAGTTAGTCATTTAGAAATCAAGGTTTAAATTGGAGGATTAGTGATTTGGTGCATAGGCTTGAGACTTAGGAATTGGTTCCATGACTAGTGCAATAAGGCCCATAGCCCATTGGACTAACCCTAACCCTAATTTTCACTATGTGGCCGGCCAACCTAGGGCTCCCTTCCCTATAAATAATCTTTTCATTGAGTTCTTGCCTCTTTTGTACTGAATGAGCACATAGAGAAAAAAAAGGTATGGCTCGTTTTCCCCTATCTATAGATTCTTTATTTTAAATCCTTTTCCACTTTACTTTCTTGCATTAGCGGCTAATACTCTCTTATTTTCTGTTTGTGGAGATTAATCCCAGCTTTGGGTCAATTTGAAGCATTTGGCTATCAAGGAGAACACCCCCCATTTGAAGCTTTTCTTGCTATTTGCACCTATAGGTAAAACTCCTCAAATTGTTCTAATATTGTGTTTTCTTTGCATATTAGGCTAGATCTAGGTGTCCCCTAGCTGTCCCAAAAGTTTGGGTAGATTTCGTGTCCGTTTGGTGTCCGTATCGGACACATGTCATAGTGTATATGTAAGTGTTTGTTAAAATGCCTCTTAGGATTTAATTTTCGTGTTTTGTAAAACTAATTACATTGATCTCTAGATCTAGCTATGTACTTTAATATTTGTGAAGACTGAATTGATCATTGTGTTGGGTTCGTGTCCTAAAACACTCTGGACACGCAGCAGGGGTGGCTCGGCGGATGTCCTGCTACCCATGTCCGAATTCTCCCTGGACACAGCACGAGAGGACACCAAATTTTGTGTGCACGTAGGGGAGATGACTGACACTAAGTCTATAAAATTTTGTGGGATCTTATTGAGTGGTTAGAGAGAGATTCAAGCCGTACGAATTTTACACTGTCAATGCACATTCGGCCAATAGCGACTGACACAGTCTTCGTGTCACATGAGGACACGGTTTGGACACGACTCTGGGAGGTCAACCCCTAGTCCTATCCTAGGCGAACCCCTAGACATGAGCATGTGCACTATTTCGTGTCGTGTCGTATCCACGAATGCTGTGAACGCGTGCACGACGCTGTCAGTGCACAGTTTAGGTGTCTGTGTATGTGTTGCGATTGGACATGATTTGTGTCCAGTTCTTGGACACTGGGACAACCTACGACACGTGCACATGTAGTATTATGTTTACCAACCTATTAATTTGAATTTTGATTGATATTTCTAATTCAAAATTAGGAATTCCTAATTTTCTGATACCAAGAAACTGTAACTTGTTTTTCTGAATTTTCCTATGTATTAAACTGTTTTGTATGATTAATTGAAAGTATGTTCACCTATTTATAACTAAGAGTTTGCACACTGTTTTCGTATTTTCCTGAGAACCTATGATTTGAATCTGAGAGTGTGCAACCCTATTATGCACACACACATGTACCCTATCTACACACACACCACACCATGTACCTTGATACCTATGAACACATATAGCCTATATACACACACACACAAAATCTGATTACAAGCCTACACACACAGGAACCTAAGTGCATTAATACCATATGGCACACACACATATGCATTGTTCCCCATACCCTTCTCTATGTGTATATGTATATACATATATAATATATAACCTAGTGTGATATATGTAATGTAAAATAGATATTGCATATTGATATATAAATAGTATGTGTATAGATATATGGAAATAGATATGTGTGTGTTACCTAATATCTGTATATGGCTCATGGCCTATGTAGAGTAGCCTATGGGTATCCTTATGTGCAGTCTTGTGTATATAGAATATGTACACATGGTGTTGGGTTATGTTAGGCTAGTGTGACTTGTATTGATGTGTGCTTGCTAAGATAGTCTTCCTTAGGCCTAGTAAGACTTGTCTGGGTTAGGTTGACGTAGTTGACCTAGTTTGACTATAGTAGTTTGACTAGAGTTGACCAAAGGTTGACTTTAGCCTAGATCGACCCAAACATCATGTAAAATACATCGTAGCAGTTTATTTTACCCATTTAGATATGTTGTGACTTGTACTGTTCTGAATAGGAGCCAGATACCACTCCTCAGGCAGTATTTTATTCAGACACTCGGGTTATCAGGCGAGTACATTCTCTGACCGTTTCATACTTGCTAGGACTATATTCTTGCTCTAGATTACTATACTTGATGCTGACACGATGGAAACACAGATTCGTACAATATGGATATTTTCATACGATGTTATCCCCCTCGGGAGCATCAGATACATCATGTCATGTGCGTTTCACTTTCATCATGTATTCTTGTGCGTTTACCATTCATGTTCACTCTCATGATTCATGTACTCTCATGTTCATGGAGCCCCCATATTTATATTCATGTGCATCCATTTATGGGCCCCCATGTGAAATCATGTACAATAACAAAACTTGAACGGATCCTTGTGTATTGATTGGGGTACGGGGGAGTATAAATAATCATGTGGACAATTTCCAAAGTAGTGTAGCCATGTACAACCTCTCATGTTTATTATCAAGTCGTTCACATGTCAATCTTGTACTCTAAATCACTAGTTCACTGTAGCTCTTTACTTATAGTAGATATTTTATTACAGACTTCTTTTTTATTTTATGTATACTCTTCAGCATTTCATGTATCTTACTCTATTGCCTGTATTATATTTTTGTCATGATATGAACTGTGTGAGATAAACTATGCTCGCTCCTGTCCTGACTGGACCTGTTGAAATATTACAAATGACCTTGAGGAGCTGTGTCCCACTTATTACGGAGCAGGCCTAGATGGTACATGTGAGCTGGACTCTCAGGAGGACCCTGCACTTGCAGATGATATTACCCCAGTAGACTAGGCTAGTTAGCTAGACTAGTATCTATTTATCATTCTGTCTATTGGATACACTTGTACTTATTTAGAGATTTGTTATTCTGGATTTGTGGAGATATTTATCTTAGACTTATAGCTCTCTATCTCTCTTATCTGTATTTATCATCTGTGGATTCTGTGATTTCATCTATTCTATCTTATCGTACTTTCTTCCTTAGTTGGGATTGAGTTGTACTTTATTATGTCACCTCTATTCGGAGTGTATATGCTGTACAGGTACCTTATAATTGTTAGATGTATGTGACCTAGGACAGCATTCTACTGACGACACTACGGCGTAGGCTGGACGTAACCACTTCTCGTGCCCCTACACTGGGTGCGGATTGTGACACGTTTTTAGTGGTGGTCCATGCAGGTCGAGTTTAGAAATGCGGTGGTATTCGAACTAGAGTATCACTGCAGCCTGCAGTAGGATTAGGATATATTTTTGAAGGTACTCAATCATATTAGAAAAAATTCCTTATCAGATTCCGTATATCTACATTTTGCGACTTATTGTCTTCCTTTGAATATAAACTGTCCTCCTTTGCTATTTCGACTTATTCGCAGCAATTATTTTCTTGTTTGATCTATCTCCAGGATGGTCGAGACTAGATCACATCACTCAGGTCAGGGGGACACTGATGAGAGGTCTGCCACCTCTCGTCCTTAGCAGCCAGCCCCCGGTATCGCAACCCCAGTTATGCCAGCTGGAGTGGGTGTTTCAACTGCATTAAGAGGAGCCCCACTCCTAGTAGTACACAGGACAAGCCCGGTGGTTCCAGAGATGCTCCAACAGATGCAACCACCTTTGGGGATAATTGATGCAATCCAGCTGTTCATATTCTTTCAGCGTTCATGGAGGTCCAGCAGGCCCAGACTATAGTTGAGAGGGCAGCAGCTCAGCCCGTGGCAGTTCAGCAGCCACAACCGTCGAGGGAGAAGGGCATCCAAGACTTCCAGAAGTTGCATTCGAGGGATTTTTGGGGTACATAGGGCATTCTGTATGTTGATGAATAGATAGAGCAAATGGAGGGGATTTTCAGACTGGTAGAGATTCCAACGAGGCTTCAGATCGAGGCAGTGGCCAACATGATACAGGATTTGGCCCGCACTTGGTATCAGACCGACCCGAGGTTGGTACTACAAGGCAGACTTGGGCAGCCTTCAAGAAGCCGTTCAAGGAAAAGTTTTTCCCAGATTCAGCACTAGGTGCCCTCGAGACTCAGTTCGAGGCCTTAGTGCAGGGCAGTCAGTCCGTTGAGGAGTATGCTGGGGAGTTCTGCCGTCTGGGTAGATTTATCGCAGGGTTGTTCGAGGCGATGAAGGCTCGGATGTTCAGAAAAGGACTGGTCAAGAAGGTGAAGTCCTATACCAAGAGTGCCCGTAGTGCCACTTTTGAGAAGATCTCAGTAGGTGTCTTAGCCGCAGAGGATGATCTAGAGCTGAGGCTCAAGAGGGGACGAGATACCTGGGGAGCCAGTGGTAGCGGAGGATCGGCCAAGAGGCTGCACTTTCAGCAGCAGCACCAGCAGCAATTGAGGTTTCATCCGCAGCAGTTCCAGCAGCCGAGGCTTCAGCCAGTATAGCATCAACAGCCAAGGCAGCAGCAGCAGGCTCCAAGACAGCAGGCTACCAGTTGTACCTTCTGCAAGAAGCCGAGGCACGGATGGACTGAGTACAGGAAGAGGCTCGAAAAGTGTTTTTTCAGCGGATCGTCAGAGCATTAGTTGAGGGACTTTTCCCTTTTTGCAGGCAGAGCAGCTCAGGGAGCTGGAGCCAAGGCTCCAGAGGGACCGCAGAAGGGACCGTTGCCGACTCAGCAGCAGCGGTTCGTGCAGCACCAGCAGCAGGCCATGGGAGGCCAGCAGGGGCGAGCTTTCGCCATGGCAGCCGAGGATGCAGAGGCCATTAGGGAGTTGATTGCAGGTTCGGTTCTTCTCGACTCTATTCTAGCTTTTGCTCTATTTGATTTCGGGGCTTCCCACAGTTTTATGTCGATATCATTTGCCATTAGACACTGCCTAGTATCTGAATCATTGCCTAGGACCTGCAAGATCATGACCGGGGGTGGTGTTATCCTCGTGAGTGATGTTTGTGGAGGACGGAGTATTATTTTAGGAGGCCGAGAGTTGGAGGTGAGTCTGCTCGTAATGCCACTACCAAACTACGATATCATACTTGGTATGGATTGGTTGAGCAGGCTTCATGCTAGCATAAATTATCGAGAGGATAGAGATCTGTTTGGAGCGCCAGAAGAGCCAGAGTTCGAGTACACCCGATGGTAGGCAAAGCAGGACAGCGGACTTTTCTACGGAGCTTCAGTTGAGGAGCAGGCGGCTCCACATCCCTTAATTGCAGAGTTCATGTACGTCTTTCCGAAGGAGTTACCAGGGCTTCCACAGGATAGGGATGTTGAGTTCTCGATAGACTTGGTTTCCAATGTGAACTGATTTCTCAGCATGTCTATCGAGTGAACAACAGTGAGTTGGTGGAATTGAAGAAGCAGTTGGATGAGCTGCAGGATAAGGGCTTCATCCGATCGAGTTCTTCACCTTAGGGTGCTCCGGTACTCTTTGTACCCAAGAAGGATGGGTCGGTACAGATGTGTATCGACTACAGGTCACTCAACAATCTCACGATCAAGAACAAATACCCACTGTCGCGGATCGATGATCTGTTTGATCAGTTGAGCGGAGCTTGGGTTTTCTCCAAGATTGATCTGAGTCACATTATCATCAGATGAAGGTGAAGAGGGAGGATATTCCGAAGACAGCCTTCAGGATACGGTATGGACAGTTTGAGTTCTTGGTTATGCCGTTTGGGCTGACCAACGCCCCGACGGTATTTATGAACTTGATGAACAAGGTGTTCCACCAGTACTTGGACAAGTTTGTGGTGGTGTTCATTGATGATAACTTTGTGTATTCGAAGACCAAGGAGGAGCACGAGAAGTACTGTAGACACTCAGGAGGGAGAGGCTGTTTGGCAAGCTTTCAAAGTGCGAGTTCTTTCTAGACAGAGTTGACTTCTTGGGTCATATGGTGACTGGAGATGGGATCTCAGTGGACCCAAAGAAGATCACAGTAGTTAAGGCTTGGTCGGCACCGAGTTCAGTAGCAGAGATCATGAGCTTCTTGGGACTGGCAGGCTATTACAGGAGGTTCGTGTAAGATTTCTTTCGGATTGCAGATCCATTGACTAGGCTGACCCGAAAGGATGTAGAGTTTGTTTGGTCAGAGGAGTGTCAAATCGCTTTTGATGAGTTAAAGAAGCGGCTTACGACAGCTCCGTTGCCATCAGGATAGGGAGGGTTCACTATCTAAAATGACGCTTCAGGGAAGGGTCTGGGTTGTGTCTTGCAGCAGTATGGAAAGGTGATTACCTATGCTTCCAGGAAGTTATGTCCCCATGAGAAGAACTACTCTACCCATGATTTGTAGTTGGCAGCAGTGATTTTTGCTTTGAATTTGTGGAAACACTACTTATATGGAGAGAGGGTGGAGATCTTCACAGATCATAAGAGCTTGAAGTATATGTTTACACAGAAGGAGCTCAACATGAGGCAGCACAGGTGGTTAGAGCTGATGAAGGACTTCGACATCTCACTTCAGTATCACCAAGGAAAGGCCAATGTGGTTGCTGATGCCTTAAGTAGGTATCCGACAGCCATGTGTTTGACTATGGACCGTCATTTGCTTGCAGACTTGGAGAGCCTGGAGATTGAGATGATTGTGCCCGGAGCCCAGATGCAGATGTGGGGCCTTCAGATTCAGTCGAACTTGATGGAGAGGATCAAGTTGACGCAGTTCGAGGATGTTGCTCTGCGGTGTATCCGAGAGCAGGTTCGAGCAGGGCTGGTGGATGGTGAGTTTTCTCTCACGGAGGATGGTGCTTTGAGGTACGGTTCCAGGCTGTGTGTGCCCAGTGGAGAGCTCAGGGAGCAGGTCATGCAATGGGACCATAGATCTCAGTACTCTATACATCCTGGTGCCAACAAGATGTATAGGGATCTGAGGGAGCACGTCTGGTGGTATGGGATGAAGCGGGAGGTAGCTCGCTTCGTAGCCAGGTGCCTGGTCTGTCAGCAGGTCAAAGCAGAGAAGCAGAGGCTAGGAGGATTATTGCAGCCATTGCCCATTCCAGAGTGGAAGTGAGAGCATATCATGATGGATTTTTTATCTGGATTGTCGCGTACACAAGGAAGAAAAGACGCAATTTCGGTCATCGTAGACAGGTTGACCAAATCGGCCCACTTTTGGCCATTTAAGTGGGTACATCTACTGAGAGGCTTGCAAAGATGTACATGCGGTAGATTGTCAGGATTCTTGGAGTTCCGATCAGCATCATCTCGGATCGAGATAGTCGCTTTACTTCCTATTTTTGGCGGAGTCTGCAGACTAGTTTGGGCACTCAGCTCAAGTTTAGTACTGCATACCACCCCCAGACGGACGGACGGTCAGAGAGGACTATTTAGACGCTCAAGGACATGCTGTGGATGTGCGTCTTGGGTTTCAGAGAATCCTAGGAGGATCACCTGCACTTGGTGAAGTTTGCTTACAATAACAGTTTCCAGGCCAGCATTAAGATGTCACCTTTCGAGGCTCTATACGGGCGTAGGTGTCGTACACCCTTATCTAGGGATGATGATGGTGAGCGAGCTTTATTGGGACCTGAGATGTTTGTTGACGCAGTCGAGAAGATGAATCTCATCAGGGACAGACTTTGCGTGGCACATGACAGACATCGACATTGGGCCGATAGCTACCGGAGGCCTTTGGAGTTTAAGGTAAAGATTAGAGATAGGACTAGAAGTTGGTTATTTATTTTTGTTTGTTTGATCATGTTTGATTATTTAGTAACTTAATACCTTGCTTGTATTTAGGTCGGAGACATAGTTTTTCTGCGGATATCTCTGACTCGTGGTACCATAAGTTTTGGTGGAGGTGGGAAGCTTAGCCCGTGCTTCATTGGACCTTTCGTGATCAGCGGAAGAGTCGGTGACGTGGCATACAGGCTAGACTTGCCACCTGCAGTAGTGGGTGTCCACAACGTATTCCATGTATCACAGTTGAGACGGTACGTGGCTTACCCTAGCCATGTACTTGATCATTCGGAGATTGAGGTGGGACCTACTCTCAGCTATCCAGAGCAGCCAGTAGAGATTTTGGATCACCGAGGGAAGGTACTGAGAAACCAGGTGATACCCTTGGTTCGCATCGCATAGAGGCATCATTTTCCAGGAGAGTCTACCTGGGAGCGGGAGGATGAGATGCGCGAGCGATACCCTTATCTTTTTGGACCTTGAGGTATGATCGTCTATCCTTCTCATCAGTTAGTTTTGCCTTTTAATTTCGAGGATAAAATTCTTTTATGGAGGGTAGATTTGTCACTACAACATTTTAGATTGAGGGTATTTTGGTCATTTGGTTAAGTTTTGAATTTATTTTAATTTATTGAATTGGTGATTGTGATTTCTGACATTGACTAGTTGAGACTTTATAGACTAACCTAGGTGTTGACCCTAGCTATGGTGACTTGGTTAACATGGTGAGACCCTAGTCTAACTTAAGTCAACCTAAGTTAGACATTTAGAAGTCAAAATTTAAATAGGAGGATTAGTGATTTGGTGCATAGGCTTGAGACTTAGGAATTGGTTCCATGACTAGTGCAATAAGGCCCATAGCCCATTGGAGTAACCCTAACCCTAATTTTCACTATGTGGTCGGCCATCCTAGGGCTCCCTTCCCTATAAATAATCTGTTCATTGAGTTCTTGCCTCTTTTGTATTGAATGAGCACATAGAGAAAATAAAGGTATGGCTAGTTTTCCCTAATCCATAGATTCTTCATTTTAAATCCTTTTCCACTCTACTTTCTTACATTAGAGCCTAATACTCTCTTATTTTCTGTTTGTGGAGATTAATCCTAGCTTTTGGTCAATTTGGAGCATTTGGCTATCAAGGAGAACAACCCCCATTTGCAGCTTTTCTTGTTATTTGCACTTATAGGTAAAACTCCTCAAATTGTTCTAATATTTTGTTTTCTTTGCATATTAGGCTAGATCTAGGTGTCCCCTAGCTGTCCTAAAGTTTGGGTAGATTTTGTGTCAATTTGTTGTCCGTATCGGACACGTGTCATAGTGTATATGTAAGTGTTTGTTAAAATGCCTCTTAGGATTTAATTTTCGTGTTTTATAAAACTAATTGCATGGATCTCTAGATCTAGGTATGTACTTTAATATTTGTGAATAATAAACTGATCATTGTGTCAGTTTCGTGTCCTAAAATACATCGGACACACAGCAATGGGGGCTCGGCGGGTGTCATGCTACCCATGTCCGAGTACTCCCTGGACACAGCACGAGAGGAAACCAAATTTTGTGTGCGCATAGGGGAGATGACTGACACTAAGCCTATAAATTTTGTGGGATCTTATTGAGTGGTTAGAGAGAGATTCGAGCCGCACGGATTTCACATTGTCAATGCACGATCGGCCAATGGCGACTGACACTGTCTTCGTGTCACACGAGAAAAAGGTTTGGACACGACTCAGGGTGGTCAACCCCTAGCCCTATTCTAGGCGAACCCCTAGACACGAGCACATGCACTATTTCGTATCGTGTCGTGTCCACGAGTGCTGTGAACGCGTGCACGACACTGTTAGTGCGCAGTTTTGGTGTCTGTGTATGTGTTGTGATTGGACATGATTTGTGTCCAGTTCTTGGACACTGGGACATCCTACGACACGTGCACATGTAGTATTATGTGTACCAACCTATTGATTTGAATTTTGATTGATATTTCTAATTCGAAATTAGGAATTCCTAATTTTCTGATACCAAGAAACGATAACTTATTTTCCAGAATTTTCCTATGTATTAAACTGTTTTGTATGATTAATTGAATGTTTGTTCACCCATTTAAAACTAAGAATTTGCTCACTATTTTCCTATTTTCCTTAGAACCTATGATTTGAATCTGAGAGTGTGCAACCCTGTTATGCACACACACATGTACCCTATCTACAGACACACTACACCCTGTACCTTGATACCTATGAACACATATAGCCTATACACACACACACACACACACAAAAGCTGATTACAAGCCCACACACACAGGAACCTAAGTGCATTAATACCACATGGCACACACACATATGTATTCTTCCCCATACCCTTCTCTATGTGTATATGTATATACATATATATAATATATAAGCTAGTATGATATATGTAATGTAAAATAGATATTGCATATTGATATATAAATAGTGTGTATATAGATATATGGAAATAGATATGTGTGTGTTGCCTAATATGTGTATATGGCTCATGGCCTATGTAGAGTAGCCTATGGGTATCCTTATGTGCAGTCTTGTGTATAGGGAATATATATACATGGTGTTGGGTTATGTTAGGCTAGTGTGACTTGTATTGATGTGTGCTTGCTAGGATAGTCTTGGTTAGGCCTAGTATGACTTGTCTGGGTTAGGTTGACCTAGTTGACCTAGTTTGACTATAGTAGTTTGACTAAAGTTGACCAAAGGTTGACTTTAGCCTAGATCGACCCAAAAATCATGTAGAATGCATCGTAGCAGTTTATTTTTACCAATTTGTATATGTTGTGACTTGTAATGTTCTGAATAGGAGCCAGACACCACTCCTCAGGCAGTATTTCATTCAGACACTCGAGATATCAGGCGAGTACATTCTCTGACCATTTCATACTTGCTAGGACTATATTCTTGCTCTAGATTACTATACTTGATGCTGACACGATGGAAACACGAATTAATACTATATGGATTTTTTCATACAATGTTATCCCCCTCGGGAGCATTAAATACATCATGTCATGTGCGTTTTCCTTCATCATGTATTCTTGTGGTTTAACCATTCATGTGCACTCTCGTGATTCATGTACTCTCATGTTCATGGAGCCCCCATGTTTATATTCATGTGCACCCATTTATGGGCCTCCATGTGAATTCATGTACAATAACATAAATTGAACGGATCCTTGTGTATTGATTGGGGTACGGGGGAGTATAAATAGTCATGTGGACAATTTCGAAAGTAGTGTAGCCATGTACAACATCTTATGTTTATTATCAAGCCGTTCATATATCTAATATGTACTCTAAATTACTAGTTCACCGTAGCTCTTTACTTATAGTAGATATTTTATTACAGTCTTCTCTTTTACTTTTTGTATACTCTTCAGCGTTTCATGTATCTTACTCTATTGCCTGTATTATATTCCTGTCATGATATGAACTGCGTAAGATGTACTGTGCTCGCTCCCATCCTGACTGGACCTGTTGAAATATTATATATGACCTTGAGGAGCTGTGCCGCAATTATTACGGAGCAGGCATAGATGACACATGTGAACTGGACTCTCAGGAGGACCCAGCACTTGCAGATGATATTACCCCATTAGACTAGGCTAGTTAGCTAGACTAGTATCTATTTATCATTCTATCTATTGGATACACTTGTACTTATTTGTAGATTTGTTATTCTGGATTTGTGGAGATGTTTATCATAGTCTTTTAGCTATTTCTCTCTTATCTGTATTTATCATCTGTGGATTCTGTGATTTCATTTATTCTACCTTATCGTACTTTCTTCCTTAGTTGTGATTGAGTTGTACTTTATTATGTCACCTCCATTCGAAGTGTATATACTGTACATGTACCTTATAACTGTT
Source organism: Iris pallida (assembly GCA_029216955.1). Classification (NCBI taxonomy): domain Eukaryota; kingdom Viridiplantae; phylum Streptophyta; class Magnoliopsida; order Asparagales; family Iridaceae; genus Iris; species Iris pallida. Next base: position 85,813 of record JANAVB010000157.1, on the reverse strand, counting down.
AGATGTATGTGACCTAGGACAACGTTCTACCGTCGACACTGCGGCGTAGGCTAGACGTAACCACTTCTTGTGTCCCTATACTGGGTGCGGGTCGTGAGAAGTTAGGTAAGGAGAGTATGGGTTGGGGTTTGGCAAGAAAGAGTGGAGAGAGAGAGAGAGGGGATAGATATAGGATCAAGAAAAATAATAGTAGCAATAATAATAATGAGGATAAAATACACCTACAAGAAAATAATAGAATTTTTTTTAGAATATCGAAACTTAAATATCCTCCATTTACAAAAAATACATTCATATACCTATTTTAAAAATAGGGATTTGACATCCTACCCACCTTACAAAAATTTCGTCCTTGAAATTTTGAAATCATCAAAATTAGGATTTTCAAAACAAATATATATATATATGTGTGTGTGTGTGTGTGTGTGTGTGTGTGTGTGTGTGTGTGTGTGCCATGAAAACTCTACCCACCATACAGAAATCAAGCAATATTACTAGAAATGAACAAAATCTCAATATGAATACATCAAATAGAACAATATCTCGCTACACAAATCAACTCATGAAGTAAACACAAAACACCAAGGAACCTCGAAAATCATACTCTCACATGCACGAAATAACCCCATAAATCAAAACAGGTACAAAATATCGAAAACAGTGTCTGAAAACCTAAAATCCCAACTGCATGAAAATCCATAAAATCATAAAATACAGGATATACGTCTCAAACTGACGACCGTAGTTTCCTAATATCCGAAAAATGTGTGTGTCATGATCATTCTCTGCCACGCCATCCAGAATGGCTGCAAGAGATTCATCATGGCACTATAATCGAGCGGCTACAACTTTCGCTACCACGCCATCAAGGTATACTAGGGTCACCCGGTCACTCTCGACAAGTACCCAAAATGAATCTAATTCATAACCCAAATGTCCAAGTCATTAAAATCACAAAACGTCTAACTATACAACATGCCATTCCTAGGAAAAATAATAATAATCCAAAATCCAGGTGAATCATAATATACATCCAAAAACACCATCAATAATAACACAAGATAGTTTTCTAAGAAAATACTCCAAAATTCATGTCAAAACATGATATATAGAAAGTGCATCTATAATGATAATAAAATAATATCTGAAACAGAGAGCCATAATTACGGAACTGTCCAGAATCAAAGGAGCTGAATTGATACTAGAATATCCATTGGACACTCAACCAATGATGAAATATCAAATCTCTGAGTGCTGTTGAAATCTTCATTCAACAACAATCAAGCCAACGCCCGAAGAGGGCGATAATTATACTAAATCAACACGAAGTCAACGCACGAAATGGATAACAGGAAATCAAACAAGGCGATACATCGGTAGAGAGCACAGAACCCAAGATAAATAATCAAGTAATCCAATAATGGAGATAAGACAGCATCTTTGTAAAACCTCTAAATTTTCTACTATTTTTTATATATTAAATTTGATACCGATTTAGAAATTTTTATTATATGTCACGTAGTCGTATTGTACGTCGTGTGCGGAAGTTCGTTTTCTTTCGAATTTGCTCGACGAGTGCGATTATGTGCGAGCGTACATATTTTTGAAAAAATAATTTTCTTCTATTTTATGGTTTCAAAATATTATACATAATAATTATTTAGCTATCGTACCAAAATTTTCAAGTTCATTATTTTATTTATTTTAATTACACAAAGGCTTTCGTTTATAAAGTTATTAATATTAAATAATATTTTTAGTGCGTACATATATGGCATAAATATTTCATTAGTGAAATTTTCTAAATTATTAATATTAATATTTTTATTGTTCAAAAAGATATTTGAAAATATTTATTATTTTCGAAATTATTATTATTAATAATTTTGGCAAATATATTTCGAAGTTATTGGGGCTATTTAAATCTTAATTTGAATTTATGGACTTATTTAAATAGTTAAGTATTGAATTTGAATTATCCTATTCAATTTTAAACTAAAGATTTAATTTGATTTAATTGGATTTAAATTAGATTTGGATTGAGATTTGGGTTTAGATTTTAATTTGATTGTTTTTAAATTAAATTAAGGAATATCTATTTTGGGTTTAAACTATTCCTAATCCTATCCAAAGTGGGAATTCCCACATCCTATAAATATATGCAGGTACTCCTCCACATTATTCATCTTCCATGAATTCCTCCACAAATAAATTCCATAGCCAATCAAGTGCCTCGTGTCCGTGTCCGTGTTCCACGTCCCAAAATCTTATTCCATATTTTTATAAATACATTTATCTCCTTCCCCGTGTCGGACACACCCCGACATCGTCAAATCCCTAAACCTATCCCTATCCTAACCCCATCGACCACCTGTCCACGACCAAACCCCATCACCACCTCAGCCAACCGCTACCACGACCATCCCCGTTGCTGCCACAACCAATCACCGACCCAGCAGCCTTCGCCATATCCTTTGCCCCCACCACGTCCGCAAACACCGCTGCCACACCCATCGCTGTCGACAAATCGTCCTCGACCAACCCGTCATCCCCGTCTCCACCATCACTTGGCCAAGGCCAGCACCACCACACCCAAACCAACGCCGCTTGGCTTCGACCTGTCCCCAATCGACCAAAAGAAACCCCATCGACACCACCACCATCATCGACACCACGGCCTCCACGCCGTAGCCAACTCCGGCCAGGGCCAACCCGCCCCCAGAAAAAGAAAAGGCAAAAGAAATAGAAACCTAACCCTAAATTTACCTCGCCGGCCGACCGTCCGCCGACGTGCTCCCGCCCGCAGCCGTCGTCCCTGCCGCCCCACGAACAGCCCATCCACCGCGCCGCGTCCTTTCCTCCGCCCGGCGCGGATCTGTAGCCGACCGGCCACGCGCCTCTCGAACCCTCGCCGACTACCCAAATCCCCGGCGCCGACCTCCGCCTCCTCCGGCGTACCGCCCACCACGCGCGACCCGAGCCCCTCAGCCTCCGTCGCCTACCGAATTTTTTGCCGCCCTCTTGTCTTCGTCTCCTCTCTCTCCCTCTCAGTCCCGCTTCTCTCTCTCTTCTCTACTCCGATCTCCTTCTCTCCCTCACGATTTTCCCTTTCCCCCAACCTTTCTCTTTCCCTCTGTGTCGTTTCTTTTTCCTTCGTTTGGGAAAGCAGCTTTAGCTGCTATATGTGTTTTTTTTTGAAATAAAAGTCTTCATTAATAAATTAACAAGTCACAATGCTTTTGTCTTTACAGGCTAAAGCTTTAGCTGTTGTATGTGTTTCGATCTCATTTTTATTCTTTATTTATTTTTCCATATTTTTTTTCTTTTCGTATTTGTTTTGTTATATTTATAATCATTATTATTATTGTTATTGTTATTGTTATTATTATTATTATTATTGTTATTATTATGATTTTCAGTATAAGTATTTTTTAATAATAAGTTATTTTACTGTTAATATGTATTAATGTACAATATGTATTAATATTATTATTTTTATATATTTTATTGACTAAGGATTTTGGTTAATGTAATTATTAATAGAAGTTGGTTTTTGTATAAATAGGGTAATAAGCTTTCAAAATCTCCTTCTAATATATATACGTATGTATACAAATATTATATTTTGCTTGGACCTTTATGATAAAACATGGTTTTATAACCCTAGATAAAATTTTCGAGATTTTAATACTTATTTAGAAATAGTTGACCCGCAAACCCAATGGTGTCTTTGACTCAAATTATGTTTGCCTTAAAACAATTTAATTTTCAAGTATATATATATATATATATATATATATATATATATATATATATATATATATCTAAAAACTATTTTAGCTAATAAAAATATGTTTTCAAGTATTATAAAATAGTTTCTATTATTTATCCTTTTTTCTTTGATTTCTCTCTTGTCCGTAACTAATCCTCATATTCCCATTCTTCGCCCAAATCAAGCCTACCTTATGTCCACCCTAACTAATTTGACCGTCCCAGACCCATTGGAACTGTCCGTGCCACTATCCGAGGTCTCCTTGTACAGTTGTTGCACCAAAGTTGCAGATCGTGCCACATTGATTATCGCAGCACACCAGACGCAATACCAGGTAAGACACCTTGCCATTCGCTGTTTAATTATTTTAGCTCATATTTTATGCATGTTCATTATTTTTTTTATGCAAAATAAACTGTGATACATGGCATAACTGTTAGAACTTAGTGTTCTTTTTTATTTCTCGCTATGTATTATTTTTCTCATATTAAACCAAGATTTAAGGGCCACCTTGTGTGTTGCATTCATTGGCCTTGACACGTTGTAAACACGAAGTTGTGTGTCGCATGTAGAACATGGAAGTGCATGATTGGCTGGCCCCCAGTACGTATAAGCCGTGCGATGGAAATAACCGCTAATAGAGGTTGCATGCTAGTTTGACTTAGCGGTTATAGAGGTTAATGTTGTGGATACAACATAATAGGCATTGGGCGGGGAGGATAATTCCTTAGCGTATGGGCTTCGATGCACTTCCCTTGTGACCCGGACTCTCCGCTGGAGATACGGGGTTGATGACCCATGCTCTTCCTGCTGGGGCCTCTGGTGCCCAAGAGGGGACTAGGCCGATCCGATTTAGCCAGGGCCCATGCGTAGGAAGGATTGTTCTTAACTACATTTCACTTAGAATGGTAGGCTACCCTATTCGTTAGGTACGAGTACTTTTGGTTTGGGTACTTGTATCTGACCGTGGCTTAGAACAATAACTTGTCGCGGACTAGTTTGTCACATCTTGTCCTTGTTTGGTTGTAGGTGTGACTTACTACTTCGTTGAGAAGGTATTGAACCTTGTTGGGGTCCGGATACCATATTGGATTCATAGAATGGAAAGATACGTCGCCGTGAATTAGTTTACCATCTCCTGTCCTTATTTGGTTGGGGGGATGGTACGCTCGTTCAGTAGGTGCGTATTGGACCATGTTATAAATTTGATTGACTTCTTTATTGAGCAATATTTATTCAGTTTATATGGCATGATATTTTGTGTCTTGTTACGTCCCTTTGAGGACCTGGTTGTCTTGTCAGGTGTGTGCTATTATCTTTCGCAGGTGCTTTAGCTCTAGCCGTGATCTTCGCTATTTCTTCGAGGATGATTGCAATTGGATCGTCTTCGCTTCGTTCGCCACTCATTTCATTTTCTATGTACTTTTTCTTATTTTTGTTGGTAGTGGATTTGTCTCCGCCCAACATATTGTATCAAGACAAATTCATTCTCATTATATTATCTTTTATTCATTTATTCTGTGTGGATGAGATTAGTATTGGTTCTACTGTATTTTACAGCTTATGTATTTATACGAGGCTTTCATATATTGGAGTATACTTCGTATGAATACAGCTGGCATGTTTATGTTCCTAGTCCTACGTATTTTGGGACTGGGGAGTTACTTGTTTTTGTGGTGGCCCATGCAGGTCAAGATAAATTGTTTGGTTACTTTACCGTGCCAAGCAAGCCTGCGAATAGGATTAGAAGTCTAGGATCTTATCCACATACTTGACCTCTTTCCTTAATTTTATCTACCGTTTGACTCATCAATTGCATCTTGCTTGCTTCCTTTCATCCCTATTCTTATCTTCCCTTCGTGCTTGCTAGAGATTGACCCTACTAGTTAGTTGTCCCAAAACACCATTAGTTCAAATCTTTAAGTTGGGTAGAATACCTTATGACTTAGCAACCCCTTTGACCTAGTGACCTATATTAGCAAGCTTATTAGATCCTAGAATCTAGAGGACCTAACCCGTCTAGCCAACCAAGGACTTGGACAAGAAGACTATAGGACAACTGTATGACTTAGAATCATTCTGCTTTTTATCTAAATATCTCGTGCCTATGATTTTACCACCTTAACTAACGATGCTAATGTAGCCTAGTTTTTGCAAGATTATCTTTTATCGAGCTTGTTCAAGATATATGTTATTGGAAGAGCTCCCACTAACATGTTGTCTAATCAGAACCGGTGCATAATGGTCTGATCAACCAAGTGCACTTTGGTTCGCTTTGTCTATTACTCTACGTGGATGGGGACATAATTAAACTTGGCCCTTACTATCCAATCCGCGACTTCCTTGGCAACTCCTTTTAAAATTCTTTTCGATCGTCTTTGAATCACGTATTCGTATTCGATAACGCCTCCTTCGAACTCTTTATTGCTTCGCCCGCGCCTATTTTAGGAGGGCGAAAGCGTTATACTAGAATTCCTCTAGCCTTCCTATCGACTATGACCATTCTCACTCGATGTTGTTATATCTTCATCCTAAACTACTCGACCCTATCAAGACCCTCTAATCGCTTAATTAAAGCGAATCTATTTCGTTCTCTTAATCGTGACCCTCATTCATTCCGACCGTATCGTATTATTTTCCTATGATCTAGATTGCAACTTCTTACGACATGATTTTGTTGAGCCTTATTGGTTGTTCCCCATTGATACCCCCTTGTGTCTTCTCACCCCCCTACAAAATTCTTATTTCGAGGACGAAATTCTTTTAAGTTGGGTAGGATGTAAAACCCCTAAATTTTCTACTATTTTTTATATTAAATTTGATACCGATTTAGAAATTTTTATTGTACGTCACGTAGTCGTATTGTACGTCGTGTGCGGAAGTTCGTTTTCTTTCGAATTTGTTCGACGAGTGCGATTATGTGCGAGCGTACATATTTTTGAAAAAATACTTTTCTTCTATTTTATGGTTTCAAAATATTATACATAATAATTATTTAGCTATCGTACCAAAATTTTCAAGTTCATAATTTTATTTATTTTAATTACACAAAGGCTTTCGTTTATACAGTTATTAATATTAAATAATATTTTTAGTGCGTACATATATGGCATAAATATTTCATTAGTGAAATTTTCTAAATTATTAATATTAATATTTTTATTGTTCAAAAAGATATTTGAAAATATTTATTATTTTCGAAATTTTTATTATTAATATTTTTGGCAAATATATTTCGAAGTTATTGGGGCTATTTAAATCTTAATTTGAATTTATAGACTTATTTAAATAGTTAAGTATTGAATTTGAATTATCCTATTCAATTTTAAACTAAAGATTTAATTTGATTTAATTGGATTTAAATTAGATTTGGATTGAGATTTGGGTTTGGATTTTAATTTGATTGTTTTTAAATTAAATTAAGGAATATCTATTTTGGGCTTAAACTATTCATAATCCTATCCAAAGTGGGAATTCCCACATCCTATAAATATAGGCAGGTACTCCTCCACATTATTCATCTTCCATGAATTCCTCCACAAATAAATTCTATAGCCAATCAAGTGCCTCGTGTCTGTGTCCGTGTTCCACGTCCCAAAATCTTATTCCATATTTTTACAAATATATTTATCTCCTTCCCCGTGTCGGACACACCCCGACATCGTCAAATCCCTAAACCTATCCCTATCCTAACCCCATCGACCACCTGTCCACGACCAAACCCCCATCACCACCTCAGCCAACCGCCACCACGACCATCCCCGTTGCTGCCACAACCAATCACCGACCCAGCAGCCTTCGCCATATCCTTCGCCCCCACCACGTCCGCAAACACCGCTGCCACACCCATCGCTGTCGACAAATCGTCCCCGACCAACCCGTCGTCCCCGTCTCCACCATCACTTGGCCAAGGCCAGCACCACCACACCCAAACCAACGCCGCCTGGCTTCGACCCGTCCCCAATCGACCAAAAGAAACCCCATCGACACCACCACCATCATCGACACCACGGCCTCCACGCCGTAGCCAACTCCTGCCGGGGCCAACCCGCCACCAGAAAAAGAAAAGGAAAAAGAAATAGAAACCTAACCCTAAATTTACCTTGCCGGCCGACCGTCCGCCGACGTGCTCCCGCCCGCAGCCGTCGTCCCTGCCGCCCCACGAACAGCCCATCCACCGCGCCGCGCTCTTTCCTCCGCCCGGCGTGGATCTGTAGCCGACCGGCCACGCGCCTCTCGAATCCTCGCCGACTCCCCAAATCTCCGGCGCCGACCTCCGCCTACTCCGGCGCACCGCCCACCACGCGCGACCCGAGCCCCTCAGCCTCCGCCGCCTACCGAATTTTTTGCCGCCCTCTTGTCTTCGTCTCCTCTCTCTCCCTCTCAGTCCCGCTTCTCTCTCTCTTCTCTACTCCGATCTCCTTCTCTCCCTCACAATTTTCCCTTTCCCCCAACCTTTCTCTTTCCCTCTGTGTCGTTTCTTTTTCCTTCGTTTGGGAAAGCAGCTTTAGCTACTGTATGTGTTTTTTTTTGAAATAAAAGTCTTCATTAATAAATTAACAAGTCACAATGCTTTTGTCTTTACAAACTAAAGCTTTAGCTGTTGTATGTGTTTCGATCTCATTTTTATTCTTTATTTATTTTTCCATTTTTTTTCTTTTCGTATTTGTTTTGTTATATTTATTATCATTATTATTATTGTTATTATTATTATTATTATTATTATTATTATTATTATGATTTTCAGTATAAGTATTTTATAATAATAAGTTATTTTACTGTTAATATGTATTAATGTACAATATGTATTAATATTATTATTTTTATATATTTTATTGACTAAGGATTTTGGTTAATGTAATTATTAATAGAAGTTGGTTTTTGTATAAATAGGGTAATAAGCTTTCAAAATCTCCTTCTAATATATATACGTATGTATACAAATATTATATTTTGCTTGGACCTTTATGATAAAACATGGTTTTATAACCCTAGATAAAATTTTCGAGATTTTAATACTTATTTAGAAATAGTTGACCCGCAAACCCAATGGTGTCTTTGACTCAAATTATGTTTGCCTTAAAACAATTTAATTTTCAAGTATATATATATATATATATATATATATATATATATATATATAAACTATTTTAGCTAATAAAAATATGTTTTCAAGTATTATAAAATAGTTTCTATTATTTATCCTTTTTTCTTTGATTTCTCTCTTGTCCGTAACTAATCCTCATATTCCCATTCTTCGCCCAAATCAAGCCTACCTTATGTCCACCCTAACTAATTTGACCGTCCCAGACCCATTGGAACTGTCCGTGCCACTATCCGAGGTCTCCTTGTACAGTTGTTGCACCAAAGTTGTAGATCGTGCCATATTGATTATTGCAGCACACCAGACGCAATGCCAGGCAAGACACCTTGATATTCGCTGTTTAATTATTTTAGCTCATATTTCATGCATGTTCATTATTTTTTTATGCAAAATAAACTGTGATACATGGCATAACTATTAGAACTTAGTGTTCTTTTTTATTTCTCGCTATGTATTGTTTTTCTCACATTAAACCTAGATTTAAGGGACCACCTTGTGTGTTGCATTCATTGGCCTTGACACGTTGTAAACACGAAGTTGTGTGTCGCATGTAGAATACGAAAGTGCGTGATTGGCTGGCCACCAGTACGTACAAGCCGTACGATAGGAATAACCGCTAATAGAGGTTGCATGCTAGTTTGACTTAGCGGTTATAGAGGTTAATGTTGTGGATACAACATAATAGGCATTGGGCGGGGAGGACAATTCCTTAGCGTATGGGCTTCGATGCACTTCCCTTGTGACCCGGACTCTCCGCTGGAGATACGGGGTTGATGACCCATGCTCTTCCTGCTGGGGCCTCTGGTGCCCAACAGGGGACTAGGCCGATCCTATTTAGCCAGGGCCCATACGTAGGAAGGATTGTTCTTAACTATATTTCACTTAGAATGGTAGGCTACCCTATCCGTTAGGTACGAGTACTTTTGGTTTGGGTACTTGTATCTGACCGTGGCTTGGAACAATAACTTATCGCGGACTAGTTTGTCACATCTTGTCCTTGTTTGGTTGTAGGTGTGACTTACTACTTCGATGAGAAGGTATTGAACCTTGTTGGGGTCCGGATACCATATTGGATTCATAGCATGGAAAGATACGTCGTCGTGAATTAGTTTACCATCTCCTGTCCTTGTTTGGTTGGGGGGATGGTACGCTCGTTCAGTAGGTGCGTATTGGACCATGTTATAAATTCGATTGACTTCTTTATTGAGCAATATTTATTCAGTTTATATGGCATGCTATTATGTGTCTTGTTACGTTCCTCTGAGGACCTGGTTGTCTTGCCAGGTGTGTGCTATTGTCTTTCGCAGGTGCTTTAGCTCTAGCCGTGATCGTCGCTATTTCTTCGAGGATGATTGCAATTGGATCGTCTTCGCTTCGCTCGCCACTCATTTCATTTTCTATGTACTTTTTCTTATTTTTGTTGGTAGTGGATTTGTCTCCGCCCAACATATTGTATCAAGACAAATTCATTCTCATTATATTATCTTTTATTCATTTATTCTGTGTGGATGAGATTAGTATTGGTTCTACTGCATTTTACAGCTTATGTATTTATACGAGGCTTTCATATATTGGAGTATACTTCGTATGAATACAGCTGGCATGTTTATGTTCCTAGTCCTACGTATTTTGGGACTGGGGCGTTACAATCTTATCAGATAAAATGATCGACATGACCAACTATAGGATCATATCTATCAAACAAGTATCAGGGGTAGATAACAACAAATAAGACATGGCCAAGCAAGATAGGTCCAGTTAGAGATGAGGACCAATACACAAGTTCAAGGGAGCGAAGCACAAGTGTAACAAGTTAGAATACCAAGGAATAGTGGACTGAGATCAATAATCATATGTGACACCCAACAATATCACAAGTTCGATACCTGCATGGGCCACCACTAAAATCGTGTCATGCCCTAGTACCGAAATAAGGGGACAGACGTCTGCCAGCTACACCATATAAGGAAGGAATACGTTATACGGTGATAATGGATATCAATCTTGTTGGGTATCCTAGCATGCAATTAATCTATGGCCTAAATCTGATCACATATATACAGGCAAACACAATGAAGTAACAAGCAAGAGAGAGAATCATATGGAAAATAGAATATACTCTTATGATAATCAGAAAATCTACAGTACATGATAATAATGTAGACGGGTTTACCTTCTCACAGTTCCTAGCAAGGTCTGGAACTGAAGCACAACCTCCAACTCAAGTCTGGAAGATCCACAGGGTCGGTCACTGGTAATCTGGGAACAATCTAGGGTTGGTCATGCCAACCGTAGCAAGTACCAGAAAAAAGACACAAGGACAGACGAAGAAAATACAGCAGGATTAAATATAAAGCAGAAGAACATATATGAACAGTAATGAGGGTAAGAATCATGTGGTACCAACGTACGATAACAATCCACAACTAATATAACTGATATATTCAAAATCTCCCTAATCCAATAATACCTGTATCACCAGCTGGTAATCGATACCAGTCGGCCTTGCAAGCAACAAGCCAAGCAGCTAGAAGAATAAGCGGCCACTCAAATGCCTATGGCTTGCTATCATTAGCTAACTAGGATTATCATAGGCCTAATTACTAACAAGATGCAGTTGAGACATTCCCACAGTCATAAGCCCTGCAGACTATCCACGTTATCCAGATGAGGTTGTTTACAAGAGTTATCAAGATTTGCTACTGTATTTACGATTAAAGAAATGCCCCACATGACAGTGAGTTGGAAATGTGCCCTACTCGTCGGCAGGCTACGAGTCACTCAGGTGTGGCCGAGATAATAGGATCGCTTATAACTGGGAAATCTCTCTAAATGAACTACTTGATCAATCTAGTTGTTAACCTAGTCAAATTTATTATGAATCCCTAACCGTGGTAACCATAAATCTATGTCCTAGACATGATACAAGACAGGATAGGTAGCTTGTACAAGCACAATCAAAAAAATCAACCACGGTGTCAAGAAAAGAGTTACTTAGCAAGTCAGGGTAGTTGTCGTAACATCGATCAAGAGTAAACATGTCATGTCAGGTTACTTGTCATGTCAAGAGTACTTGTCAGGAGTATGTCTCGACGGGCCACTATCATGATTATACATGCCATGTCAAGTTACTTGTTACTTGTCATGAGTGCACTAGGACAAGCCACTGTCCAGATTATCAAAAAGGGTTCATGTTATAATGTCGTGTTCATATCAAATCAACCTAGTCGTTCTCAAGTTCTATCATGCTTATGCTACAAGTAGCAAAGTCGGGTCATCATAAGATAAGCCAAGTACAATATCGAGATCTCTACTATAATAGCATCCCACATAGGAGCCTATAGCTTAAATCATCAGGTCGGTCTATCCACCAGATCAATCTATCAGGAGTCTCCCATCTGTGATAGAGTGAATAACATACCAGAAAAGACGATTACCAGATACTAAGCTAATCACTATAATCATTGCTAGGCCCCCTGGCTCACAAGAATCCTCTGAATCAATGATCACTAGCTATCAGGAAACAAGTCGCACAACTTCCAAAAAAAGCAAATAAACCAGGTTTTGGACGTTTGAGAAGTCAGGTAAAAATTATGTAAGGATACCCTCGATATTCTTTTCATTCCGCAAAACACTCACGATCACCAAACTCCAAGAATCCACAGTCATATCTGATCAAAATAGAACATCGAAAAGGAAATAGCATCACAATCAAGGAATCCACGTGAGTCTACCAAATCAAAATCCCGGAATCATACTCCCTATAATACTAAATCCTTAAATATATCCAAGTCATAAATCCTAATGCATAGGACAACTGTCAACCCTATCTGGCTTAACTAGGATAATTCCTAGAAGGAGGGTCAGGTGATAAGAGACTATTAATCAATGCTGCCGAAAAATGGCAAGGATTGCATGAACCGCTCTGGAGCATATCAACAATCCTTAAACCAAATAAGGATCTGGGTTGCAGATCGTCTCCTGAGTGGAACTGCGTTCCTCATGCTATCTGACGGGCAAGACATGTCAAGTAACTAGGAAACAAAACTAGTCAGGAGTTTACGTAGAAGGTACTGAGATCAGGTCAATATACCAAAAATAAATAAGCACGAGTCTAGATCAGCAAACCAAATGAATGGTTCTGTCCAACTCTTCGAACCAAATTCCCAATCGGGGAATTCTGGAAAAATTCGGCAGTCTCCTTTGTATTCTAGACAGGAGCTCCCAGCGAATGGGGGCTAAATCTACTCGGTACAACCTGCCGCAGAATCGCAGACTGAGAACACTAAGTCTCAGCTTCCAGCAGCGCTACGATGCGTACTGGGAACCAATCCATTGCCGAGAATACTATGTTTGGGCCTCCAGCAGCACTACGATGTGTACTGGGTGCCAAGCCAACACATATCACAAAATTGCCTCGCAGGGCGCATCACAGCACGTCTATAATTCTAACCAAAACACAATCATAGCCACAGAATAGTTAGCAAAACCCGTTACCCGACCACGAGTCGGACACGGGGCAAACGGAGACAATCCATACATGTGAGTCGTGTTCGTATTCGTGTCCTCAGAGGTGTGGATGACCCGTTCGAGTTGTCCGATACGGCCGTAAACCAGTATCGAACCAAGCTATCCTAGGTTATCATCATGGCAGTTCTACTGCTAAGCTACATTAATCATGGTTATACATTTACAATTACAAATGAATTAAATATAATAAATTCCAGGAGAGAGGGCAAGAGCCTTCGATGAGCAAGGGATACATGCCTAGAGGGCTCGGCTAGGTAAGCAAGTCTTCGACGATCAGGATCCAGGGTAGCATGTCCATCGAGGTCCTCGAAAAACATTATAAATATCATTAGCATATATTAATAAAATAATGATCGAAAGCACAATGATTTCATAAGGCTATACCGTATGGGTCCCGCAAGTAGTACAGGGATCTGGCATGGAAATCGAGACAGCGAATCGACACAGACACACAAACCAAGATGTACACGTATATCGAGATGCGTACGAGAATCAAAATGAATCGAATATCGAGACAAATAGGAAACAAAATGCATACGTAAATCGACACATGCAATAGATCGAGGAATCACGAATATCAAGATGGTTCACAAATCAATACGAACTGCGAATCGAGTCGGTACGAGATTCAAGGAAGCACGCAAATCAACCCGGCCCACAATTCGACGCATGTACACAAATCGATGTGGTACAGAGTCCAAGGTGGAACGTAAATCGAAGCTGCATGCAAATCAAAGCGATACAAAAATCGAGATAGGCACAAAGGCCGAGGCAAGAAAGCTAAGGTGGTATGCAAACCGAGATGGCACGTTGCCCGAGGCAGCACAGGGCTCGTGGCATCCCGCAGTCCGAGGTAGCACGTGTATCGAGGTGGCACGGGGACCGAGATCGCATACACACACCAAGGTGCACGTAAACCAAGGCGACACAAAAATCAAGAGGCACAAAGAACGAGGTGGTACGTACACCAAGGTACACGTAAACTAATAGCTCGTACCCTAAGGCAGCACGCATGACGAGGGAGCGTGTTACACGAAGCACAAAGGCACACTGCTCAAGGCATCATGCTGCATAAGGCAGCATCCTGTTTGAGACAGTACGTATCCCGAGGCACACAGAACGAGAGGGCTCACTCCCCGAGGATACGCTGCCCAAGCCAAGCTCGTCGCTCGAGCAGCGTGGGGCTCGAGGCCTCCCGCTACTCGAAGCGATGCTGCCCTCAAGGCGGGACGACAACGATGATCACTGGAAAAAGAAAGAGAGGGGTGGAGGAGCTGTCGGGGCGGCCAAGTCGGGGCGGCTTGTCGGCGGAGGAGGGAGGTTAGTAGTGTCGGTGCTACGCCCGTTGGCCGAAGAAGATGGCGACGACGACGAGGGCGACGGTGGTTGTGGCTCGCAATGACGACAGAAAGGGGGAAAGGAGGTGGTGGCTGGAAGTAGTGGCTACGATGGGCTGGGACGCAGCGATGATGGTGGCTGGAGGCACCAGAATGAGCGAGGGAGAGAGACAAAGAATGAAAATGAAGGGAGAGAGAGAGCTAAGTGAAAGTGGGGGAGGGCTCGAAAGTGAGGGGGGTGAGCGGCTGCTCCCATGGGGAAGTTGAGAGGGAGGAGAGAAAGAGGAGAGGAAAATGGGGTGGTGGTCTCCAGTAAAGGGACAGAGGGAGAGGGAGAGAGAGAAAGGTTGGGGGGCTGCTGTGAGGAGAAGAGAGGGGAGTTAGGTAGGGAGGGTATGGGTTGGGGTTAGGAAAGAAAAAGTGGAGAGAGAGAGGAGGTAGCTATAGGATAAAGAAAAATAATAGTAACAATAATGATAATGAGGATAAAATTCACCTCGAAAAAAATAATAGAAATTTTTTAAGAATACCCAATTTAAAAATCCTCCAATTACAAAATACTGTCATATACATATTTTAAAAATAGGGATTTGACAACTTAGTACCCTAACTTTTATAATTTTGAAAGTTGGTGATCCAAAAGAATAGAAAAATCTGTTGACCAGAAGAAATCCCAGGGGACCGAGTTTGGTCCGAGTTTGGTTGCCAGGGGATCTGGTCAACTTGATTTGGTTTAAGCTTTTGGATATGGGTTCGGTTTGGCTTAAGAAATGGATCAAGGATGGGATTTGAGTTTAAGTTCTAACTGCCAGTGATCACGACGTAAAACTTTTCTAGACTCAATAAAAGAAAAAATACAAAATAAATATAAAAATTTTATGGAAATAAAAATTGCAAACTGCTTTTTTTCATATCAAGTTCGAAGTTTTAAGTCAATTATCGAAATCAGTTTGACCATGGCTAAATGGGCCAATAATTTTCCCCATTTTGATAATTTGACAAAACTGAGATTAATACTTAAGAATATGTTCAACTCGATCTGGAAGTAGACTTGATGCGGTACAGATGGTGCGGAAGTAGCTTTGTCTTGAATATTGGTACAATATTTGCTCCACCGTAATGTACGGTCAAGTCTTGTTACTCCTCCGTAATAAAACATGTCGGCTGAATATCTGAAAAAGTCTAAAAATAACAAAGCAAGAAGCAAGGTCTCGAAACAAAGTTAGCATTTAGTATTAGAATTTAAGTATCTATCCATATTACTCCCCCATTTTGTCACATGAACAAAATGACGTAAATAATCTAAGAGCAGTACTCAACATAGTCAATATTAGAGCAGAAATGTAAACAGTAAACAACAAAGTATGATGGTGCTGGAAATAGGAAATGCTGACATAAAATGAAATAAAGTTCATACATCACTAATAATAAACTGATAATGCTTGAAAGAAGCATTTATCACTAATACATAGTCATATAAAAAAATAAAAAACATAACTAGTAGTGATCTATCACGAGGAAAAGTGTCATCAATCATCATCCTCATCATCATCATCATCAGCACTTGCCGCACTGGAAGGACCGGTCTCAGCAGAACGATTAGGATCAAAACAGGTAGTAGCCGGGTCAAAGCAACGCTGAGGCTCTGGATCATCAATGCGGCAGCCAAGTCTGGTAGGATCACGAACCATAAGGATGGGACCACTAGGGTTATGATCAATACTGTATGACACATCCCACACAAAGTTGGATATGGCCTGGAGATGGAGGTTGGTATAGAAGTTCATGGAACAAAACTGATCCATCATAAGAGTCTAAAGTGACTCAAGAGTAACACCACTGGGAGGATGAGTTGGATGGGTGTTAGCAGCTAAAGGGTCAACTGGAGGAGGAGGAGCTTAGACAGTAGAAGCAGGAGCATAACGATAATGCTCATGAAGATAAGCAGGAGCAGCATTCTCATCAAGATGACCTCAAAGTACTGAAAGATGTAAGGTAGATACATTACATAAAGAAGACGTCACGATTTCTTGTGACATTGTTCCATAGCGGCGATGATAGTCTTGGGTAGATTGAAGGGGACATGAAAGTAGAAATAATAGATAATAGAAAGCTCTAAATAGGAGATCTCATCAGTGGCGGTATTTTTTGGAATGATGGTGGAGAATACCATTCTATGAAGATAATAGAAGTAGTTGTTCAAATGCCTAGGGCAAAGAGTACCTTTCGATCGAGGATTTGGTTCACTTTATGAGTCACAAAATGAATCAAAAGTGGTCCCCTCAGGAAATTGAACCGAGGTGATATCGACTAATGCTTCCCCAGCATTAGAAATGTTAAGTATGATAGCTAAATCATCAGCATCAAATTCGATATCTACTCCACCAACTTTTGTATTCAATTTGTCGTTAGTGACCGATAAGTTACAATAAAATATACAAATAGCATTGGCATATATAGGAACTAGATTGAACTAAATTTAGCAACTGATGGTGTTCAAAAACGTTCACATGATCAGAAAATAAAATGAAATTGATAGGAGATCTTGGACAAAGTTTTCTTTGATGAAAATCATTGAACAACCCATTTGATGCCTCTTGTGCCACAAATATAAATTCATCAAAGAAGTCACCGTCCGATTTGGAGGGACTAAAAAGTAAAAAGGAGGCCGCCTCATGAGCAATAAAGGATGAACCTTCATCAACCTTCCTTTTTTTCGAAGAAATAGGAATTTTAGAAGCTACTGAAACGAAAAGGGTTGAAGGAGTAAAAATATACCAAAATTGAAGATGAATAGTTGGAGAGAACTTCGAGAGAGCTCTGATTCCAAGAGTTGAAGGCTTGAGAGGCTTGGAGGAGGGAGAACCAAGAAGTTAGTGTTTGGGTTTTCTGTAGTATTTTGGTAGCTTTGGTGAGGAAGATGATGATGTGGGACATTTTAAATAAGAAGAAGGCTCGGCTATCCAGCTTCTGTTCGGATTTACCTAGACCGAATTTAGCCAGCACTCTGACCGAGTTTGGTCACTTGGTAATCAGGACAGATGTTGGAAAGGGTGTGATAGATTTTAACATAAATGCGAATTAAAGTAGAAATATTTGTATTAAAATAATTAATTTAATATTAAGTAACGAATAGCACATAAACCATATCGAATACTTCGGGTTAGCTATAGGGGCCGGATCCCAGCTAGCTGTAGTCCGAGGACTAATACACCGTATCACTTCAGGCTATTTACACCTGTGTGATAGAAGGGCCCTTTCAGCTTATAACTAAAATATTTTCCATGAATTTATGGGTACTAATCAAATAATATTTAATTATATCAATTCGACGTCCAAAGTTCCTAATTCCCTTCGTACAAAGTTAAAACGATCTTCAGCCAACGGTTTAGTGAAGATGTTATCTAGTTGATGTTCAGTATTAACAAATTCTAAGTTAATATCTCCCTGTAAAGTATGATCTCTAAGAAAATGATGTCTAATTTCTATGTGTTTAGTGTGAGAATGACATATAGGATTCTTCAGAGATTAATGAAACTAGTGTTATCATAGTAAATAGGAATATGGTTAAAGGATAACTGATAGTCTTCCAAGGTTTGCTTCATCCACAAAATTTGAGCACAACAACGTCCTGCAGATATATATTCAGCCTCGATTGTTGATAATACAACAGAATTTTATTTTTAAAAAAAACAGGAGACTAATAACTTTCCTATAAAATGACATGTGCCACTGATACTTTTACGATCGACTTTACATCCGGCAAAATACTACAAAAAAGTGTCTTTTTGGGACGACACTATTAGGAACACTAGTCTAAAAAGTCCTAAAAGTATAGGTCTAGGGACGGCTATATTTTTAGTAACAAAAAGTTATATTTTTTTGGGATAGATTGTGAAAATGGATCACTATTTGGGACTAATAAAAAATTTTGTTCCAAATAATTCACATTATCGTCCCAAATAGCTGGGCGGGAGTGCCACACATTTGGCTGCTAATTGCCAAATTTTATGGGGGGAAAGTTTACCTTCACATGTCTCCATCTTGACCGTTCGATCGGATGGCTTAATCTAGACCGTCCATCCCAAAACTTTCGGAACTTATTCTCTAAACAAATATACACATTGTCTCTCTCTCTCTCTTTCACTTTCCTTATTCATTGTACTCATGGGAAACCCTCCTCTCCGACTTTTGCTGCTAGTCGATTCTTCAACCCTAGGTGCTTGCGGCTTGGTAGATCTTAATTGAATCTCTCTCAGATCTTGACAAAGACTCTCTCAAAGTTCGATGATGCTGCTTGGCAATCTTCGATCA
The DNA here is from genome assembly GCA_029216955.1 of Iris pallida. NCBI lineage: Eukaryota > Viridiplantae > Streptophyta > Magnoliopsida > Asparagales > Iridaceae > Iris > Iris pallida. The sequence continues at coordinate 66,756 of JANAVB010000157.1, read as the reverse complement.
AATTCATAGGTATATTTTCCTTCAAAAATTTTATTATCCCCAATTTTGGCTGCATGTTATTCTAGTCAATATGAGTAGCATCGCGGAGCAGTAGAATACCTAGTCCTCACCGTCGGTAACCTGTTCCGGTGGTGGCCACAAGCCGAGGTTCCTCTGTCTCTACGACTTCCACACCCGATATCATGTGGACGCAGTCCTTGGCAAGTGGCCGGGTCCGGTGAAAAATTACTTGATAAAATTCTACAAATTACTCGGTGAAATTCTACACCTTCAATTCTCATTTTATTCAAATCTTATTTGATTTATAACATCAGATCTATGAATTATTTTCTTACCTCATCAGTTCAAGAGGGTATATTTGAAGTGAAGGCTACAACTGGAGACACCCGAGTCTCCGACAACTGGATGGTGAACCACTTCGTCCATAAGTTGAAGAGAAAGCATACGAAGGACGTCAATGGAAACCCAAGGGACCGTATGAGGCTCAAAACATCATGTGAGAGGTCGAACTCTCTCCTCTACTGCTCAGACCACAATTGAAATTGATTCTATTTTTGAAGGCTTTGATTATTACTCCACAACTACTCGTACCCATTTTGGTTGGACTGGGGTTTCATCTGAGGCATGTGTAGGCATTGTTATGATTTAGTATTTCTATGAATTATTGATCCTGCATTATTTAAGATGTCCTGAATTCTACGAGAATGTGAGCACTTTAGGTCTGTCAGTATGAGTGGTCATCTTTCCCAGTTCCCATTCTCTCAAAAATAGCAATGGATGTTAAGAATGTCATATCAGTTTTGGGGTTAGATTTGAGTAATAGTTTGTAGAGAAGGTCACTAGATTCTTCTTGAGACCCAGTGACAGATTCTTGAGGCAGGAAGTCAAGGGCAAATGATTTTGTGGCCAATCATGATTCAATAGTCACATTTCCCCCTGTACGCATCTTTTTTTAATTAGTAGTGAGGAGTATAATAGTTTTTTTCATTTTATGGATTTATGTTTTATGTATTTTCCATTCCTAGCTTAGGTTAGCAATGTCATGCTTTTTAACCCATTCTAGGAAAATGTAGCCTTTATTTTCTACAATTGGGTTCCACAATGTCACGACCCGCACCCTAGAGTAAGGGCACGAGACGTGGGTACGTCCAGCCTACGCCACAGTATTGGCGGTAGAACGCTGTCCTAGGTCAACATACATCTAACAATATATATCTCTAAACAGTTTTATACTCCCCTAATGGGGGTGACATAGCAGTAATAACTCAATCACAACTAAGGAAGATATAGCATGATATGAAATAGAACTCAAGGAAATAAATAGATGAAAAGTGGTCTAAGATAATCCCAGTAATATCCAGAGAAATACAAACTCAGCTACAGCATGAAAGAATATATACAACTCTGAACTCCAAATATAGTCTAGCTAAAACATGTCTCATGACTACATAAAAGAAGATAAGCCTATCTAATATAGACTAGGCAATCAGGGTGATATCCTCAGCTAGAGCTGGGTCCTCCTGAGGGTCCAACTCGCAGGTATCATCTAAGGCTGCCCCGTAGTAAGTATCCAAACAAGCCTCCTCCTCGTCCTCTGTAATATTTTCAACAGGTCCAGTCAGGATAGGAGCGAGTACAGTACATCTCAACAGTTCATAGCAGGTTAGAAGATATAATCATACAGTAAAGTAAGATACAAGTACTGAAAGAAGTGCAGCATGTAAACATAGAGAGAAAGCTGCAATAGAAATATTTACTATAAATAAAGAACTAACATGTGGCTAGTGAGTCAGAGTACAATATAGACATGTAAATGGTATAGGAGATTCTGATAAGATACTATGGAAGAGATTCTGATAAGATACTACTTGGGTATTATTCACATGTCTATTTCTACACCCCCGTACCCCCAATCAATACACAAGGATCCAACCAGGTTATGTTATGATACTATGTAAGGCCCCCGAAGGGTGATAAGCCCCCGAAGGGTGGTAAGCCTCCGAAAGGTGATAAGCCCCCAAAGGGTGATACATAGTAGACCCATAAATGTGATAAGGATTCCAGGAAGACTCTGTGATCATAAGAGTATATGTCACAAGTGATCGAAGAATCAACAAAGCATAGTGATACACTATGTAAGTGAAACGAACAGAACATAGAGTACCCGATGCTCCCTAAGGATAACATCTCAAGAAGGGATCCATATAGTACCAATCCGTGTGACCAACGTGACAGTACAAGTAAAGTAATCTACTACAGGAAATAGTTCTAAACAGGATATGAAATGATCAGAGGATGTACTCGCCTGGTATCTGAGTGTCCAATATGAAAGTACTGTCCGAGGAGTGGTGTCTGGCTCCTAATCAGAACAGCACAAGTCACAACAAGTCCAGAATAGTAAAATAAAGTCCTACTATGCATTCTACATGATTCTAGGTCAAACTAGGCCAAAGTCAACTCTTGGTCAACTCTGGTCAACCCTAGAAGTCAAACTAGGTCAACCAAGTCTAGACTAGGTCAAACTAGTCTATACTAGTCCACATTAGCCTATACTACACAAGTCAAACCAACATCACCCTTCCTAGTTTACATCTAGGCCTATACATAACACATGTATACATATATTACATATATATAGTGAACACACAAGTGTATATATATGAGACATATACACATACTTGTATAACCTATTCATCCAAGTAGGTATCCAGAGTAGATACCCAAAAGATACACAACCCTAATATATAGATATATATATATATACACACACATATAGCTCAACATACATACATATATATAGACAAACATTTCATATATTATATATGTATACCTATTATATACATAAACTTAACTTTATGAAGACTAGGGAATTTATATAGAGAGAATGAGAGAGAGGGTACATGTGTGTGTCATGTGAGTGTCAACAGTGAATGGGGGGGGACTGAAACATGACAGGAATTGGGGATAGGTATGTAGGGTGTGTGAGACAAATGTGTGTGTGATAATGTGTATGTGTGTGTGTCAAAGCATATAGGGTATGTGTGCTAGATGAAAAGTGGACTGTCATATAAACTCAGTTTTTCCATTACAACTAAATCTCAGGTTTAGAAGAACAACCACTGAAATAAAAGAAGAAAATTAATTCAAATTTACACAATTGAACCCACCCAATAGTCAATAACCTATTCTCAGGTAATGGACAGAAATGAGCCCCAACCTCATCCCTTTCCAGTTTACAAAATCTGGAAACAAGGATTCAAATCCTCAATTTCAATTCCCTTCCCAACAGTTTAGTAAATACCAAGTTTTCAATGGAAAAAATCTGGAATTAATCCAAACAAATTAGTTATCCTATCTTCCCAATCTCAGATTTCTGAAAACATGGATTCAATTTCTGTTTCAACTTCCCCATCCCATTTTGAACTCAAATCAATGCTAATTTACCTAAAATTCGACAATCTAATAGATCAAATATAGATTAACAAAATTAGGAAGTAAAACATGTGGAGAATTACATTCATATAGATTAAAATCATTGCCAAAGTTAATCCAAAAAAATCTGGAAACAACAGAACATGCTCGTATCAGTCCCAATCTGGGTAATGAAGAAATCATGTACAAAAGTTAACTAAAATGAACTAATATTGGATGGTAAATGAAGGACAATGTGTGCACATGTCATACATGTAGTTCGTGTCCCATCACAGGGTGACACGAAGTGTCCAACACGAATTAACCAAGTACCAAACACATCCAATGCAATAAAAACCTAGTTCACACTGTCGTGTTCATGCGTGTCGTGTGCACGACACGACACGAATTGGGTCGAGTCCCTTTGTAGGGTGGTTCGCCTAGGGTCCCCCTAGGTTTGTCACCCTAATTTGGGTCGACGTGTCCTGTGTCGTGACTGAATCAAGCGTGACAGAACCTAAAAACTCACTGGAACGAAACAGTCAAAATCTAGTGCACACACTCGTGCGTGTCTGACACGACACCATAGGTCATGCCACTTGGGGAGTGTCGTGTCAGACACTGCCCTAATGTGTCCAGCGAAAATCATGTGTTCTAGTGTCGTGTCCAGTGAGCAATCGGGTTCGTGCAGCAGGGGAATGAACCGAACTCAAGCCAGTGTGCACAGTAGTGTCCAACCCAATTTGTACCCGACACAGACACAAAACCACCATGATCCCTTCATAAAAATTGAAGAGCAAACCTAGATCTACATTCCTCTTCAAATAGAATTTAAAAACAGTAATATTAATCTCTTAGGGACATTTCGTCGAACACCCTATATACAAGACTGATACGTGTCCGATACGGACACGTAATGGATCCAAAACCTAGGGTTAGCCTATCCTACTGTTCGGTTAGGGCTAGGGCATTCCTAAAATGCAAACAAACAGAAATTTCATGGATTGGAATAGGTTTTACCTATTGATGAACAAGGCTCTCAAAAACCCAATAAAAAATAATTCCTCAAGCCACCAATAGTCCCACAAATTGTTTCCTTCCTGGAAACAATCAATACCAACAGCAAGAACAATGATTTTAGGTCCTATTGCAATTGGTTTGGGGAAGAAAGGATTTAAAATTGATTTTATATGAATTTCTAAAGATTGGGGAAAAATACCTTTCTTCTCAACTTGTTCTTTCCTAAAGAGGCTAGCCCTAAACTAAGAGAGTACTTATAGGGGTGTGGTTTCCAATAGCCTTAGGTGGCCGACCAAGTCAAGCAGGGTTAGGGTTTGCTAGTTTTTGGGCTTTGGGCCAAGTTACATAGGCTATGTTTGATTTGATTAATAAGGACTCTAAATCATAAGCCATGACTTATGACTTTCTAATTTCTATTGCTAATAAGGTTCTAATGACCAAACCAAAGATTAGGCTAGGTTAGACTAGAGTCATATATCCTAACCAAACTCATACTAACTAGGGTTAGCTCCTAGGTTGGTCTACATGGGTCCAAACTAGCCAAAATTAATCTAGTCCAAACAATTCCGAAATAATTCCTAAAAATTCCCATAAATTCAAATAAATTCTAATAAATTTAAATTACCCCAAAAATAACAAAAATACCCTCACACTAGAAATATGGTAGTGACAAATCTACCCTCCTTAAAAGAATTTCGTCCTCAAAATTGAAAGACGAAATACAACTGATGAGAAAGATAGAAAGCATACCTCACGTTCCAAAAAGATTACGGTAGCGCTCGCACATCTCATCCTCCCGCTCCCAGGTAGACTCTTCTGGAGAATGATGCCTCCATGCGATGCGCACCAAGGGTATCACCTGGTTCCTCAGAACCTTCTTCCGTCGATCCAGAATCTCCACTGGCTGCTCTGGATAGCTGAGAGAAGGACCAACCTCAATCTCTGAATGATCGAGTACATGGCTAGGGTCATACACGTACCGTCTCAACTGTGATACATGAAATACGTTGTAGATCCCCACTAGTACAGGCGGCAAGTCTAGCCTATATGCAACGTCACCGACTCTCCCGCTGATAACGAAAGGGCCGATGAAGCGCGGGCTAAGCTTCCCGCCTCCACCAAAACGTATCGTACTACGAGTCGGAGATATCCTCAAGAAAACCTGGTCTCCGACCTAATCATAAGCAAGGTCTCAATTAAATAATAAACAAACATGATCAAAATCACAAACAAACAAACCTAAATCTAATCCTACTCTAATCTGTACATCAAACTCCAATGGCCTCCGGTGGCTATCGGCCCAGTGCCGATGTCTGTCCTGCGCCACGCGAAGTCTGTCCCTGATGAGCTTCACCTTCTCGGCCGCATCAATAACCATCTCTGGCCCCAGTAAAGCTCGCTCACCAACATCATCCCAGGATAAGGGTGTACGGCACCTACGCCCGTACAGAGCCTCATAAGGTGACATCTCAATGCTGGCCTGGAAACTATTGTTGTAGGTAAACTCCACCAAATGAAGATGATCCTCCCAGGAACCTCCAAAGCCCAGGACGCACGTCCGCAGTATATCCTCAAGGGTCTGAATAGTCCGCTTTGACTGTCCGTCCGTCTGGGGGTGATATGCAGTACTAAACTTGAGCTGAGTGCCCAAGCTGGTCTGTAGACTCCTCCAGAAATGGGAAGTAAAATGGCTATCTCGATCTGAGATGATACTGACTGGAATCCCGTGAATCCTGACTATCTGTAGCATATACATCTCTGCCAGCCTCTCTGTAGACGCACCCACCTTAAATGGCAAGAAGTGGGCCAATTTGGTCAACCTGTCAACGATGACCCAAATCGTGTCTTTTTCCCCTGGAGTACGCGACAATCCTGATACGAAGTCCATAGTGATATGCTCCCATTTCCACTCGAGAATGGGCAGCGGCTGCAACAATCCACCGGGCCTCTGTCTCTTCACCTTGACCTGCTGACAGACCAAACACCTAGCCACGAAGCGAGCCACCTCCTGCTTCATCCCTGACCACCAAACATGTTCCCGCAGATCTCGGTACATCTTGTTGGCACCCGGGTGTATAGAGTACTGAGATCTGTGGGCCTCCTGCATAACCTGCTCCCTAAGATCTCTACTGGGCACACATAATCTGGAACCGTGCCTCAATGCACCATCCTCTGTAATAGAAAACTCGCCCTCCAGCAATCCTGCTCGAACCTGCTCTCGGAGACACCGCAGAGCAACGTCCTCAAACTGTGCTGACTTGATCCTCTCCACCAAGTCTGACTGAATCTGCATCCCCTATAGCTGCATCTGTACTTCGGGCATGATCTCCTCAATCCCAAGGCTCTCCAAGTTGGCAAGCAAATGCCGATCCATGGTCAAACACATGGCTGTCGGATACCTACTCAAGGCATCGGCAACCACGTTGGCCTTCCCGGGATGGTACTGAAGTAGGATGTCAAAATCCTTTATCAACTCTAGCCATCTGCGCTGTCTTATGTTCAACTCCTTCTGAGTGAACACATACTTTAAGCTCTTGTGATCTGTGAAGATCTCCACCCTCTCACCATACAGATAATGCTTCCACAGCTTCAGAGCAAATATCACTGCTGCCAGCTCCAGGTCGTAGGTAGGGTAGTTCTTCTTATAGGGACGCAATTGCCTGGAAGCATAGGCAATCACCTTTCCATGCTGCTGTAAGACGCAACCCAGCCCCTTCCCTGAAGCATCACAATAAATAGTGAAACCATCTAATCCTGAAGGCAATATCAGAATCGGAGCTGTCGTCAGCCGCTTCTTCAACTCATCAAAAGCTGCCTGACACTCCTCTAACCAAACATACTCAGCATCCTTCCGGGTCAACCGAGTCAACGGCTCTGCAACCCGGGAGAAATCCTATACGAATCTTCGATAGTATCCTGCCAGCCCCAGGAAACTCCTGATCTCTGCAACTGAAGTCGGCGCTGCCCATGCCTCAATTGCTACAATCTTCTTAGGGTCAACTGAGATACCATATCCAGTCACCACATGCCGCAAGAAGTCCACCCGATCCAAGATGAACTCACATTTGGAGAGCTTCCCGTAAAGCTGCTCCTTGCTGAGAATCTCCAGCACTATCCTCAAATGCTCCTCGTGCTCCTCCTCAGTCTTAGAATATATCAAGATATCATCAATAAATACCACCACAAACTGATCCAGATACTGGTGGAACACCTTGTTTATAAGGTTCATAAACACTACTGGTGTATTGGTTAGCCCAAACGGCATAACCAAAAACTCGAACTGCCCGTACCGCGTCCTGAAAGTGGTCTTGGGAATATCCTCCCCCTTCACCTTCACCTGGTGATATCCCGACCTCAGATCAATCTTGGAAAATACCTTAGCTACGCTCAACTGGTCAAATAGATCATCGATCCGCGGCAGTGGGTATTTATTCTTGATCGTGAGGTTGTTGAGTGCCCTATAGTCAATACACATGCGTACTGACCCATCCTTCTTCAGCACGAACATCACTGGTGCACCCCATGGCGACGAACTTGAGTGGATGAAGCCCTTATCATGTAGCTCATCCACCTGCTTCTTCAGCTCCACCAGCTTGCTGTTGTTCACCCGATAGACATGCTGAGAGATGGGTTCCGCTCCTGGAACCAAGTCTATCGAAAACTCTATGTCTCTGTCTGGTGGCAGTTCCGCAACTCCTCTGGGAAAACATCTATATACTCTGCTATCAAAGGGTGTGGAATCGTCTGCTCCTCGACCGAGACTCCATAGAAGACTCCGCTGCTCTGCTCTACCTGACGTCTGGAGTACTCGAACTCTGGCTCCCCCGGTGCTCTGAAGAGAACTCTACCCCCTCTGCAATCAATGCTGGTGTGGTGCCTGCTCAACCAATCCATGCCTAGTACTATATCGTAGTTTGGCAATGGCATTACGAGCAGGCTCACCTCCAACTGACGGCCTCCCAAAACTACTCAACGACCCTTACAAACATCACTCACGAGGATAATGCCACCCCCGGTCGTGATCTTGTAAGTCCTAGGCAACAATTCAGCTATGATACCGTGTCTAATCGCAAAAGATACTGATATGAAGTTATGCGAAGCACCAGAATTAAATAATGTAAAGGCTGGACTGGAGTCGAGTAGAATCAAACCTGCAATCAGCTCTCCTATCACCTCTGCATCTCTAGCTGCCATGGCGAAAGCTCGCCCCTGCTGGCCTCCCCTGGCCTGCTGCTGGTGCTGGACGAACCTCTGCTGCTACGTCGGCAGGGCTGGTCCCCTCTGCTGGCCTGCTGGAGCTCTGACTCCACCTTCCGGAGCTGCTCGTGCTATGCGGCACTTCCTCATCTGGTGGTCTGATGAACCACACACTAGGCACTGGCCCAGCCTCTTTCTGTACTCATTGAAGACGTGCCCAGGCTTTTTGCAGTAGGCACAAGTACCACCCTGTCTCTGATCCAGCTGGTGCTGCCTCGGCTGCTGCTGCTGGTGAACTGGCCTCTGCTGGATCGGCTGTGGCTAAAACTGCCTCAGCTGCTGGTGCTGAAAATGGGGCCTCTTGGCCTAGCCCCCGCTGCTGCTGCTACCCCCAACTGGGTCTCTCCCCTCTTGAGCCTAAGCTCAAGATCATCCTCTGCTAGCAAGGCTCCTGTCAAGATCTCCTCGAACGTAGCATCCCGGTTACCCTTGGTCAAGGACTTGACCTCCTTGACTAGGCCCTTCCGGAACCTCTGGGCCTTCGCCATCTCGCTCAAGCCCTCCACAAACCTGCCGAGGCGGCCGAACTCTCCGGCGTACTCCTCCACTGAGAGACTCCCCTGGACCAGGCTCTCGAACTGCGACTCCAAGGCTCTAAGTGCTGAATCTGGAAAGAACTTCTTCTTGAAGAAGCCCTTGAACTGCTTCCAAGTCTGCCCCGGTACCTCCACCCTGGGGTCTGACTAATACCAGGTGCGAGTTAGATCTCGCATCCGGCTAGCTGTGGCCTCGATCTGAAGATCTGCTGGTATCCTGGCCAAGCGGAAGATCTCCTCTATATGCTCGATCCACTCATCGGCATATAGGATCCCCTCTGTCCCCAAAAAGTCTCTAGGGCTCATCTTCTGAAACTGCTCGATCCTCGATGTCCTCGGCTGCTGCACCACTGGTCGAGCTGCGGCTGTCATGACGGCCAACTCCATGCCTCTGTTCTGTCGAGCCTGCTGTCGGTCCATGAACTGATGGAAATACACGAACATCTGAGCTGCGTCCACGTATCCTGGAGGCGGCTGCTGGAAGGGATCCTCTAGAATAACCGGGTCCTGCCTCCGAGTCGGTGGATGCATACCCCCTGCTGCGGCTGCCGAGGTCTCCATACGAGCTGAGGTGGCAGGAGCTGCAGTCCCCTGGCCTCGCCATACTGGCTGAGAGGTAGCAGTCCCCTCTATAGCATCCTCATGAATGGCACGCTGCGATCTAGTCTCTACCATTCTGAAGATAGACAAACAAGAGTACCAATTTCTGAGAAAGAAGAGAAATAACAAAGGCGGACAGTTAAAAATTCAAAGGATCAGCTGACAATAAGGATTTAGATGGCAATAAAAGAATTTTTCCTAAAGTGATTGAGTACCTTAAAATTTATGTCCTATATCCTATTGCAGGCTGTAGTGATACTCTAATTCGAATACCACTACACTTCTAGTCTTGACCTACATGGGCCACCACTAAAAACGTGTCACGACCCGCACCCTAGAGTAACGGCACGAGACGTGGGTACGTCCAGCCTATGCCGCAGTGTCGGCGGTAGAACGCTGTCCTAGGTCAACATACATCTAACAATATATATCTTTAAACAGTTTTATACTCCCCGAATGGAGGTGACATAGCAGTAATAACTCAATCACAACTAAGGAAGAGATAGCACGATATGAAATAGAACTCAAGGAAATAAATAGATAAAAAGTGGTCTAAGATAATCCCAGCAATATCCAGAGAAATACAAACTCAGCTACAGCATGAAAGAATATATACAACTCTGAACTCCAAATATAGTCTAGCTAAAACATGTCTCATGACTACATAAAAGAAGATAAGCCTATCTAATCTAGACTAGGCAATCAGGGTGATATCCTCAGCTGGAGTTGGGTCCTCCTGAGGGTCCAACTCACAGGTGTCATCTAAGGCTGCCTCGTAGTAAGTATCCAGACAAGCCTTCTCCTCGTCCTCTGTAATATTTTTAACAGGTCCAGTCAGGACAGGAGCGAGTACAGTACATCTCAACAGTTCATAGCAGGTTAGAAGATATAATCATGCAGTAAAGTAAGATACAAGTACTGAAAGAAGTGCAGTATGTAAACAGAAAGGGAAAGCTGTAATAGAAATATATACTATAAATAAAGAACTAACATATGGCTAGTGAGTCAGAGTACAATATAGACATGTAAATGGCATAGGAGATTCTGATAAGACACTATAGAAGAGATTCTGATAAGATACTTCTTGGGTATTATTCAAATGTCTACTTCTACTCCCCCGTACCCCCAATCAATACACAAGGATCCAACCAGGTTATGTTATGATACTATGTAAGGCCCCCGAAGGGTGATAAGCCCCCGAAGGGTGGTAAGCCTCCGAAAGGTGATAAGCCCCCAAAGGGTGATACATAGTAGACCCATAAATAGGATGAGGATTCCAGGAAGACTCTGTGATCATAAGAGTATATGTCACAAGTGATCGAAGAATCAACGAAGCATAGTGATACGCTATGTAAGTGAAATGCACAGAACCTAGAGTACCCGATGCTCTCTAAGGATAGCATCTCAAAAAGGGATCTATATAGTACCAATCCGTGTGACCAACGTGACAGTACAAGTAAAGTAATCTACTGCAGGAAATAGTTCTAAACAGGATATGAAATGATCAAAGAATGTACTCGCCTGGTATCTGAGTGTCCAATATGAAAGTACTGTCCGAGGAGTGGTGTCTGGCTCCTAATCAGAACATCACAAGTCACAACAAGTCCAGAATAGTAAAATGAAGTCCTACTATGCATTCTACATGATTCTAGGTCAAACTAGGCCAAAGTCAACTCTTGGTCAACTCTGGTCAACCCTAGAAGTCAAACTAGGTCAACCAAGTCTAGACTAGGTCAAACTAGTCTATACTAGTCCACATTAGCCTATACTACACAAGTCAAACCAACATCACCCTTCCTAGTTTACAACTAGGCCTACACATAACACATGTATACATATATTACATATATATAGTGAACACACAAGTGTATATATATGAGACATACACATATACTTGTATAACCTATTCATCCAAGTAGGTATCCAGACTAGATACCCAAAAGATACACAACCCTAATATATATATATATATATATATATATATATATACACACATATAGCTCAACATACATACATATATATAGGCAAACATTTCATATATTATATATGTATACCTATTATATACATAAACTTAACTTTATGAAGACTAGGGAATTTATATAGAGAGAATGAGAGAGAGGGTGCATGTGTGTGTCATGTGAGTGTCAACAGTGAATGGGGGGGGGACTGAAACATGACAGGAATTGGGGATAGGTGTGTAGGGTGTGTGAGACAAATGTGTGTGTGATAATGTGTGTGTGTGTGTCAAAGCATATAGGGTATGTGTGCTAGATGAAAAGTGGACTGTGATATAAACTCAGTTTTTCCATTACAACTAAATCTCAGGTTTAGAAGAACAACCACTGAAATAAAAGAAGAAAATCAATTCAAATATACACAATTGAACCCACCCAATAGTCAATAATCTATTCTCAGGTAATGGACAGAAATGAGCCCCAACCTCATCCCTTTCCAGTTTACAAAATCTGGAAACAAGGATTCAAATCCTCAATTTCAATTCCCTTCCCAACAGTTCAGTAAATACCAAGTTTTCAATGGAAAAAAATTTGGAATTAACCCAAACAAATTAGTTATCATATCTTCCCAATCTCATATTTCTGAAAACATGGATTCAGTTTCTGTTTCAACTTCCCCATCCCATTTTGAACTCAAATCAATGCCAATTTACCCAAAATTCGACAATCTAATAGATCACATATAGATTAACAAAATTAGGAAGTAAAACATGTGGAGAATTGCATTGATATAGATTAAAATCATTGCCAAAGTTAATCCAAAAAATTTGGAAACAACAGAACATGCTCGTATCAGTCCTAATCTGGGTAATGAAGAAATCATGTACAAAAGTTAACTAAAAAGAACTAATATTAGTTGGTAAATGAAGTACAATGTGTGCACGTGTCATACATGTAGTTCGTGTCCCATCACAGGGTGACACGAAGAGTCCAACACGAATTAACCAAGAACCAAACACATCCAATGCAATAAAAACCCAGTTCACAGTGTCGTGTTCACGCGTGTCGTGTGTACGACTCGACACGAATTGGGTCGAGTCCCTTTGCAGGGTGGTTTGCCTAGGGTCCCCCTAGGTTTGTGTCATCCTGATTTGGGTCGACGTGTCCTGTGTCGTGACTGAATCAAGCGTGACAGAACCTAAAAACTCACTGGAACGAAACAGTCAAAATCCAGTGCACACACTCGTGCGTGTCTGACACGACACCATAGGTCTTGCCACTTGGGGAGTGTCGTGTCAGACACTGCCCCAATGTGCCCAGCAAAAATCACGTATTCTAGTGCCGTGTCCAGTGAGCAATCGGGTTCGTGCAGCAGGGGAATGAACCGAACTCAAGCCAGTGTGCATAGAAGTGTCCAACCCGATTTGCACCTGACACAGACACAAAACCACCATGGTCCCTTCATAAAAATTGAAGAGCAAACCTAGATCTACATTCCTCTTCAAATAAAATTTAAAAATAGCAATATTAATCTCTTAGGGATATTTCGTCGAACCCCCTATATACACGACTGATACGTGTCCAATACGGACAAGTAATGGATCCAAAACCTAGGGTTAGCCTATCCTACTGTTCGGTTAGGGCTAGGGCATTCCTAAAATGCAAATAGACAGAAATTTCATGGATTGAAATAGGTTTTACCTATTGATGAACAAGGCTCTCAAAAACCTAATAAAAAAATAATTCCTCAAGCCACCAAAAGTCCCACAAATTGTTTTCTTCCTGCAAACAATCAATACCAACAGCAAGAACAATGATTTTAGGTCCTATTGCAATTAGTTTGGGGAAGAAAGGATTTAAAATTGATTTTATATGAATTTCTGAAGATTGGGGAAAAATACCTTTCTTCTCAACTTGTTCTTTCCTAAAGAGGCTAGCCCTAAACTAAGAGAGTACTTATAGGGGTGTGGTTTCCAATAGCCTTAGGTGGCCGGCCAAGTCAATTAGGGTTAGGGTTTGCTAGTTTTTGGGCTTTGGGCCAAGTTACATAGGCTATGTTTGATTTGATTAATAAGGACTCTAAATCATAAGCCATGACTTATGACTTTCTAATTTCTATTGCTAATTAGGTTCTAATTACCAAACCAAAGATTAGGCTAGGTTAGACTAGAGTCATATATCCTAACCAAACTCATACTAACTAGGGTTAGCTCCTAGGTTGGTCTACATGGGTCCAAACTAGCCAAAATCAATCTAGTCCAAACAATTCCAAAATAATTCCTAAAAATTCTCATAACTTCAAATAAATTCTAATAAATTTAAATTACCCCAAAAATAACAAAAATACCCTCATATTAGAAATATGGTAGTGACACACAATTTCACTCATTGTTGCATGGTATCACCAAGATAATGAGTAGGCAGCAAGGAACACAGTAGCTTTGTCTTGTAGGCATCTGAAGAATGTACAGTCGAGATTAGAGATTTATAATTCTTTCACATCCTTTTCTTTGCATGTACAAATGTACTCGTTGCCACATTTAGGTAATTTTTACCATCTTAAATTGCCAACTAATTGCTTTGTATAGCACTTCTCTAATGTATGTCACCCTCTGGTCATTATATAAAGATTTGAACAGATTTATCATCTGAACAATTAATTAGTTGGTTGATAGTTGAATGTTAAAGACTTATAAATATCGACAAGATATGCGAGTACTTCTATTCATGCTGGGACCATGGCATTATCTGATTTTCTCGCTATCTGATACTTTTGATAGCCATCTGTCGAACGGACTCTGAATTAAAGAATTGAAGCATATATATTTTTAAAGAGTAGATTAGTTATCTTATTTTTATGCATTTATTGTTTTATGTATTTACCATTTCTAGCTGGGATACTGATATCACTTGTCACATTTTTTTATAGTTCTATAAAAATTGGCCAAGGGCTCTAAAAGAAAAACCTGATCCCATCTAGTCCATTTCCAACGTGTATCAATCATCAACATTGTATGTATCATCCTCTCTTTTATACTCGACTTTTGATTGCATCAGGTTCTTAGTTTTGTGGAGAACATCAAAGATGTTTATGTTGCATATGAACAACACAAGCTTGAAACTCTGGTTTGTGCTGTTTGAAATCTCTTCATCGGGTATCTTCAACTATTGTTCAGGCCTAGTTGTGAATCCACACTATTACAAAATTTGTGATTTGGATTTATTTTCAATGAAACCGAAACCGAAACCGAAACCTAAAACCGAAACCAAAACCGAATAAGAAATTTTAGTATTTTTAAAACCGTAACCGAACCGAATTTTTTAAAACCGAACCTCTTATTAGGTTCGGTTCGGTTCGATTTTCGGTCCAAAACCGAATAATGCTCACCCCTATTTATTCTTGGTTCATCCCTTTTTCCTTCACGAGGGGCTGACTTGTACAGACTAGGAAATCCAGACGACAAGAAAAGAACATGTGCTCGAGACATGGTTTCACATTCGGAGACAAAAATTCAGAAAGAGCAATGCAAGAAGAATGTTGAAAATAAGGCCAAAAATATGTAAGTTACTTATAATTATAAGTCATATTCTTGAGATGTACATGGAACTTCTATAAATAATGATGGTTTCATCAATTTGCATATGTATCAAGCAGTTTGGATATTAGATATATAGATTTGAAGAACAATGTTAGCAAACTGGAAATATTATATTCTGACTCCTGAGATTGATAACACCCAATCCTCCCTCATTTTGATTTTAAACTTAAAATTTATTGTTTGTTGAGTACCAAGAGATAATTTCCAGATGACACCTTTCGTGTGCTAGGAGCAAATTTTGGGCTCAATACCTGGAAGAGGTCAGTTGAGTGAATGTCCCTTAAAATATCAAGTCAAACATCATTAGACTTTTTCAGAGCTACAAACTATACATATTTCAATTACATAACTTCTACCAAAATGAATATTCTCAATCACAATTTGTAAGTCGTAAAATGCTCGAGCTGAAAGAATTTGAATCTAGTTATAATATAAAATACTCTGCATATAATATGTAGTAAAATACAGGAGGGTAAATTCAATCAAGTGAAATTTGTATACTAAGAAACCTACGCACTCAACATCATATTTCTAAAAGAACTAAAGAACAATTCAGTCAAGTTAATTTTTTTAGTTTAAATCGGGTAATGTTAATCAGATACATGTTACGATTTCCCTGTTAGCTTTTTGATATCATTTTTTAGGTAAATAAAACAATGATGCAGCTTTCGTCATTTTATATCCCTTTTCTCTGCTGACAGACAGGTTGGGAAAGACATGCCAGAGAGAGAAGAAAATTCTTGCAAACATATTGATGAAGCTTCTAAAACTAAACAAAGTAAGCGTTAACCCTAGCATGTTGATTAAGCAATTTTGTTCATAGCTGACTAAGCTATATTTCATGTTGGTAAGATATTGTGAGCATAACATGATCCATTTCAATTGAAGATGTCTTTCTTTCATCACATTTATATACTACAATGATAACAAATGGAGTAGACTTTACAGTTAATATTATCTATCCATACTACAGTAATTTATTTTATGTATTTCCTTTTTGTAGATTGTCCGGGAAAGTCGTTGTCCAAATTCTAGTTCAGAGGTCAACGGGTATCCCTGGAGAAAGAAAATTGAGTGTAATGTAAGCCTTTAGACCTACTCACTTGAAGATATGTATCACAATGAAGTCTAAGAAGACTGAACTCATATGCAAGTAAGTGAAGTTGGAAAATAAATACTGGCTCAATAGCTCTTAACCATGAATATAGTTTAGGCTATATATAATCTTATAACCAGATCATACAATTTGTTCGCAACATGCAGTTGAAAGGCTGATAAAGAGAACTTATTGTGTTTATTACAAGCATTGTAACAAAAGATAGATGTTTAGCCTACCAAGTTTTAGAACAAAACAAACGACATTACACCTCGAAGATGGCTTCACTCATCAAGCACGAGCTTACATATTCAACCTTGCTTATTCCTTTGCATAAATGCACAATTATTAGTTATGATACATGACTACTCTGTTTGGACTGCTCATAAAATTACAATATTTATTATTCCATATAAATGTTGATTATAATCCATTCATCCAATAGGGAAATATACTTGCAATGATCGTATGTTGGCTTCTAGGAAATGTATGATTTTCCCTGTTTAATTTAATGTTGATGATTGAAGACTATTATGAACTTATTGAAAAGTACACTAATTTGGTAATATTAGGTATGAAAAGTCATCCAGACAACAATTTAGTGTACATCTTCCCTTTTCTCATCTAATTATGAATATATTGATATATGCATAGTGTATCAGCATTGTATACTTGAACATCATGCATTGAATGGGCTAGATCTGATAACATCATGCGTTGAATGGTGGTTGCATACTTGATAATTCATGGAGCATGGTGGCTGAATTTTACATAACTGAAAATGTCTACTTCCTTCTCGATCCCTAAGTAGGACTCACCTTAGGTCTTCGGATATGGTTTCTTGGGCTTTGTAATGCGAATGTTGTCAATTAGAGAAAATAAACTCACCTCTGATACTTTTCTAGTAATTTTTAGGTGGTTGCTCTTTCGTTAGAATCATTTCAGATGGTTCAGAAATGTAGCAGGAACCTATAATTGGTTAGGAACCAAATGATCTAACCCATAAGAAAATAAGGCTAGGTTTGAGACAGTAAAAAGGATACAGCAATTCCTATGTAGATATTTGAATAAAAGAAAATACATTTAAGTAAAAAATATTTGCCATGTTTAGCTTCTAAAAGAAGCCTTGTTGCAAGACCATAAAATACGAGTTGGAACAAGTAGAACAATCTTTTTGGTTAAAAAGTTTAAGCCCTTTTTTAAAACCTGACACCGACAAGTTGCTTCTTTGAAAAATTGGTACATACACATAAAAATTTGTTGTATACCTTGTCATTTTGGAGACTGGACTTAAGATTGATTTGCCCCAGTTTGCTATACACCAGTAACAAGTGCTGATTTCTTCGAGTTCTTGTTTCATTACTTTTTATGAATGTTGTTTTTTGGTTATTCATCACAGGATTTGAGTCATCTTAATGACTCAAGAATTTGTATGTATAGTAGTTGCCTTTTCTTATCACTACAACAAAAATACCCTTTAATGACGGCTAAAAACCGTCATTAATAGCTAACCATGACGCTTTTTTTTTCTTACTCCAAGCGTTATGAAATCGGGTGTTATAAAAGTTTTTCAAAGCGTTATAGATAAATCGTCCAAAAACGTCATTAATAGAATGAATTTCTGCTACGTTTTATTTTCAAAGCGTTATGGATAGTTATGTAAAACCGTTATGAATATTTGATATGGTTGGAAGTCAGGACATTTTGAAAGCGTTATGATTGGTCATTTGTATAACATTTATAACACTCTATACCGCATGTATAACATTCCAAACACTGCTCAATTCAATTCGAAAACCACTTAATTTGAACCATATTCACAACAAAACAAAATGTAACATTAATCTCCATTTCATTGTCTCAAAATAGGGTACATTCCATTGTCTCAAAATAGAGTACACTTTAGCTGTCATTCTACATTTCTCAGGCCATACATTTCTCAGGCCATATATATATACATCTTCACAAAAATATATAGATCAGTATCCAATATAGCTAGTATACTTTACATCAAAACTATCCACATATCCCACACCATAACATACAACTTAGTCACATGAATACCTGTGTCCACAGCACATGCATGTACCCTGTAAAAGATAAAACAAGGTTTAATAAATGTGATATAATGATGTATATATATATGTAACTATAGGATCTTGAATGATGTATAAGTCCTGATTAAAAACACACATTAAGATCATAATTCAACATATGTTGGCTAAGGCCTGAGGCTATTGTCTGCAGGTAGGACAAGTGGCAGTAGGCTACATTAGCAGCAGCAGGGGACTCATTCCCTCCCTCTTTCCAGGGCTGGTAAAACCAACATCTGAACTGTCTACTGGAAATTAGTCCCTAAGACCCTCTGTAACTCATGGCATGATCTCAAATTAGCTAAGTTCAGTATGCTGGATTACAATACCCAGGTTAATGGGGATTTAGTTTCTAAGTCTGTTCTGAATTCCCAGGTTATCAAATTATCAAGACAGTGCATATAAGTCTCAGATTCATCAATTCATTAAATATTGCATATGAAATCTCATGCTTACCTGAACCAAATTGCATATAAAATCCTCAGGCTCATCACTTGTATCAATGTTGCATATGAAATCCCTCAATAAAGTGAATTTATATATGCAATCTCAGATTTTAAAAAAGACCCAACACCAATACATGTAATCTCAGGTTCTAACTGAGTTCAGCAAACAAGTTAAGACTGTGCTATATGCATCTCAGATTCAATCAAGTTGAATCACACTGATACATGTTTCCCAAGTCCTGAGACCTAGGTTCACAGGATCGGGTTATTTTTACCAATATAACGACTAGCAAAAAATCTCTAGAAACTAAACCACAATTATAGGACGACAACTAGAAAGTCTATCCCAAAAATTTTGGGTCAGCTATTTGAATCAACTTTTTTCCACTCAGCGCTGTCAAGGGCCATATCTGATATCAATTTTAAATTACCTATCACTAAACCTGATCGCTAGACTCGGTTTTGGTGAGAGTTCAGATCTTTCAAAATGTGTCCTTTGAAATCTTAGAAAGATAACTCAGAAAAGCCTGTATCTATATATCCAGTTGTTGATCTCTCCTGGCAGCACCTTAGAGGAAATTACCAAGAAGTCTCTGGTCAAGTATCATGTTTGGAACCTACATAAAGTTTTCAACCCAGTCTTGGTTTTCATTATCTAGACACAGGAGGAATCATAAGCTATGTAATTAGAACAAAACTGATTACCTTATTCCCAAAGAAAATCTTTGAATTATTTGCAATGCTTTTAGTGAATTTCAGCTCGAGGAATTCAGGTGTGAGCTTCAGTCTATTAGCTTCGGCTTCCTTCAGCACCCTAAAATATGAATAGATGATGGAATTTGTAAAGAGAAACATTACTGAGCATCTTTTTTACCTCAATAAATAAGGGCGAGTGTTCTACCTGTAATAGCTAGCATCTGCCTGGCTCTTCTCTCTTGCCAAGTACATTTCATTCTCAATATGCTCCTGCCTCTTGGCACTGTCCTTTTCCATCAGCTTCTGTTCCATGAGAATCCTGCTCACCTGCGAATTCTTCTCTGCTTCTGACAATGCTATCTTCTTCTGGGTCTCTGCTTCTTTCTCTGCTACCTTCTGTTTCTCAATAGTAAACGATTGAGACAAGTAACCTTTATTAATAAGCTATCCCTCAGATTGACAATAGCTACGACGTTTTATTAGTCTTGCATATTCTATAAACATTTATCTTTTTTTTTCTTGTAAATTTAAGTGTATGATTGCATTATCTAAAAATAAGTAATAGACAAAATGATTTTATTGCCGTAAGCAAAGTCTGATTCTCTGTGCAGTAACATAAAATAATGTATAATATTAAATGATAAAGAGCGTGATAAATATCAGCACTTTATTAAGTGCACATGTATTTCATCTGTGAAAAAAAACATATATTTCATCTGTGAATAAAGTTGACAAACGCCAGTAGTGATAATATTATGAGAAGAACACAAGGTTTCCATGTCAGATATTGGCAGATATAGAGCAAGAGCATGATAAAATTTACAATGAGAAAAAAAATTGTATGTAAACATTTTCAAGCATACCAGGCTCTTGATATAGCATTCATAAATTTCTATTTATGTATACAAATAAATAAAAAGGTCCTGTGTCCGGGAATAGAATAATTATGAAGAACATTTTATCTCCAATCCTTTTCCAGCATCCAAAATTGTATTACCAAACGATGTACATTAAGAGAACAGTTTCTTAATTATGATGATGATGTTACTACTTTTACTCTGTACCAAAGCTGTTCGCTGCTCGCTCAATGCCAGAATTGTCAACGGCCTATCAATAACCAGATGCTGAGTAATAATTAAGTAAATTGAAGTAATCAAGAAGCTAAGATAACTATATATTATTACAAACTTTCTGATATGAAAATATTTGTTAAGAAGCTAGAAGAATAAAATTGGGCATTGGAGTGGCAAACCTACAAAATACCCAAACCTCTACTCCATCCAAAACGTCTAAATATATAAACATTCATGCTTTGCCTATTACGTACTGAAAGTAAACGATAACAAAAAAACTAAATGATAACAAAAAAACTTACCAGTTTTCTAACAAAAATTTTAATCTTTGACAATCCCTACTTGTACAGTATTGATGAGAAGAAATTCAAGACTAATGAACCTTACAATAGAAATTATGTGATTACCTCCAAGATCAATTCCCCAAAGCTTTTTATCCTATGCATCTGATGAAGGCTATTTTATACACATTGCCTAGTTCTTGAGCGCCTGCATGGTTAAATATAAGCATAAGCCCGTGTTCTTGAAGACTTGAAGACCGACCTTTCTACTAAGGTTGCAATGACACAAATACGATATGATGACATAATAAGGACATGAGACACATACTGCATGGAGTCTGTTTGGTGTGTATTATGGAGTGTCTATGTTGTGTGACTCGTATTGCATGTCCGTGCCCAACACTATGTACCAACACAGCCTTTAAAATGTCTTCTTCCTAGTACTTAACCATCGACCAACAACAAACCATGCAGAGAAAAACAGACAAATGTCAACTAAAATGATAACAAGAAGAGGTGCATTTGCCTCTCTTGGATTCATAAGCTATGGTATCAATTACACACAAAAACAAACCAAAATTAGATTATAACTATAACTAGTTTTATTTTAACAGGGAGGGGTCTGAGCCCTAGTACTATCTTTCCTTCTGAGTATGTCACAAGGCCTTGTTCACAGAATCATATTGCAAGTGTCCTAAGAAGTACCTGTGTGATAGTTGCTGACATTAGATCACCCTTAATAGAGCTCCCGGTAGAGGGATTTATGTAGCCAACCCCACCAATGTGGGATAATTGTACATAGTAAGTGATGATAGTTGCTAATGTTATAAAGGAGACCCTTGGGGAGCTGAACAGGAAAAAAAATGGATTCATGTAGATAGCCCTAAAATTGTGGGATATAATTATGAATTTACGCGTATGTAGTATGTATGCATGTCTATATATGTATGGGGCTGTGTCTGTGCACACATGCATATGTAAGTATTGTATATACGTATGTAAGGACATAGTGTGGATATACCAAAAGAAAGTAAGAACAGAGATACAGGATCAACTGTTATGCATCTTCCCACCAAACAAGTTATCTTAAAACAGTCTACAATCTATATTGCATTTTACCTCCTTGAATATTACATCTTTGGTTTTATCCCAAAATGGATGCCTTCCACCGAGCAAAATATAGGTGATCACACCTATGCTCCAAACATTAGATTCAGGCCCAGACTTACACTTTAGTACTTCTGGAGCAACATAGTAGGCACTGCCCACAATGTCATGAAATTTTCTCCCTATATTACAACATTCATATAATTTGAAGTGAGAAAATAAAATGAATGTCTTTCATAAATTTAATCTAGATTCTAGGATACTCTGTAAATGCATAAAAGAAAACACAATGTGCAGGTATCAGACAGACCTGGCTTTATAAAATCTAATAAGCCAAAATATGTTGCTTTCAGAGGAGAATCCTATTTAGTTGATTTAAAAATAAAGTTCTGCAGAAGAAAATTAATTATATCATTTACATAAGCTCATAACCAACACAACTTAGACTTCCATTTTCTGAACAATTTTGCAAAAGTTGTTAAAGGTATTCAGATTTTATCTCAGGCTTCATGTCACAATGTACTAAACCATGCAAATAACACTCAACTGCAACTTTGAGCATCTGCCGTACTAACTTTTTGCAGTATTGGGTTGTAATTCCATTCCATGAGTTAGTTAACTGGACTTCATCTAATTCGTGAAAGATTGGTTCTAGTTTTAACAAGGTCAGAGTGTCCAATAGCTTTACTTATTTAGGATTAAGTTCAGTCACATATTTATGTGTTTCTTGTAAGAATTAAAGAGCAGAAGTCCAGGATGTATATAATATCAAAACTATATTCTTAGATTTGTTTGACATTTTTTGGTTTACTTTGTTGCAAAATATTTTGAAATATTGGACAATAACGATCAAGTACAATAACCATGGTAAAAAAAACCCCTCATTTTCCTGCCTATTAAGTACAAATTTCAGGTGAACCATAACAAAAATCTACTAAATTCTAACAAAAAGGATCAAGATCCACCAGATCCAAAGAAAGAAAGGGAGTACGGAAGAGAGACCTGAATCGTCATGGCTTTTTTGTTTGATTCCAGCTGGCTTCCTGCAAAAAAAAAAGGGGAAAAAGATTTTGATCAATCGATCAATTATTTGCCAGGAAACCTAAAATAAAGGAAAGAAATTGAGGGGGATCGATGAAAGAGGAAAGGAAAAGGGGTCCGACTGACCTTTACCTGCGGCCTTCTG
Organism: Iris pallida; assembly: GCA_029216955.1. Lineage (NCBI taxonomy): Eukaryota > Viridiplantae > Streptophyta > Magnoliopsida > Asparagales > Iridaceae > Iris > Iris pallida. The sequence continues at coordinate 43,400 of JANAVB010000157.1, read as the reverse complement.
CTTCTCGAGGTTCTTTTCGCGAGCCATCTTGGCCTTCTGACCGTTGCCTCCTTCCATTCTCCGATCTTCTTTCTTTTTCGACTTTTTTTTCTGGGATTTAGGGTTAGAGTTTGGAGAAGGGGGGAAAATTAGGGTTACGGTTATAGAGAGAGAAGGAGAGGCAGGGTTTAGGCTTTTTCTTAAGTGGGGGAGCGGGGAGAAGGAGAGCGGAAGCGGCAAGTTGGGGAGTTGGGGAGCGGAGGAAGAAGGAGAAGGAGAAAGAGAGAGGATGAGGGTTTAGAATTTTTCGTAAGTACGGGAGAATTGCGGGGGAGTCGAGGTTTCGACTTAAATTTCCGTACTTTTTTTCATAACGCTCGTATTACTGGAGGACTATCAATAACGTTTTTATTGTAAACCGTCATAGAATCTAGTCTTGCTGAACTTTGATGACGCTTCTTTATCAGCCGTCATGAAATCCACTTATCAAGCGTCATTAAAAGGTATTTTTGTTGTAGTGTATTGTTTAGCGATTCAATATAATTGTGGATTTTCAAACATTTCTTTTACTGATGTTCGTTTTCTTGTTGTCAATTTTGCAGATACGCCAGAAGATGCATATTTTAAGTGTCTTTTCTTCCCCCCTCCCCATGGCCAACTTGTTTTTCATTATTTAAGTGTGTATTTTGGAATCTTTCTAGTGTTATACAAATATGGGCGATGATCTTGTGATGGAAAAATTTAGTTAATTTTTTGGGTTAATGTTGGATATACTTGAATGTTTAATAGATGATTCAAAAACAGTGTGTAGTGCTTAATATTTTGGGTTTAGAATTTTGTATGTAATGGTGGAGACAATGGGTTGATTTTGTAGCTGATGGTGTGTGTGATGTATTGTATTTTGGATTTATTTTGGAAATGATGGTAAAGGATGCTGAATGTTAAGCTTTTTTGTTGTTTATCAATTGAACATTATAATTATATATGGATTTTTTTGTCTTCAACTTAATGGTAAAGAATGCTTGATGATGTTAAGCTTTTTTTTTGTATGGGAGCTCCGACACATGAAGATACATCTGAGGACAAGCTTGACAACGGCCATGATCATATGAATTATGTTATATGTGTATTTAAATTGTATGTTTTATAGTTGAAAAATGCAAACAATAATTTCATAAGTATTACTTTTGGGACGGTTATGTAACTGTCCTAGATATAAACAACATCCTTTTGTGATGCTGGCAAATTTTTCTAGGATGGATGTTATTCGTCACAAACTCTTTTATTTTGAGACAGTTTAGTAAACCGTCATAAACATATAATAATTCAAACTCTTTTGGTACGGTTAGATTTTTCGACCCTAAAACCAAATTAGGACGGTATTTTCCGTCCTAAAACTTTTTGCCACGCCACCCTAATAGCACTGTTACATACCGTCCTAAAATTCGTCCTAAATTACGATTTAGGACTGATTTGGGCCTTTTTAAGATGAATTTTTGGCCTCCCAGAAGGACACTTTTTTGTAGTGAAATTAGCGTCCAAGTAACCTATCAGGTCAAATGAATCGATTTTGGGATACCAAAGACCAGTCGTAAAAGATCCTTTAATGTATCGCAAGATACGTTTAACGGCGCTCATATGTGATTCTTTAGGACAAGCCTGATGTCATGCACATAAGCATACAAAGAATATAATGTTAGGTCGGCTAGCAGTTATGTACAGTAAACAACCAATCATACCTCTATACTTACGTACGTCAGTTGGTGTACCACTTTCATCCATATCAAGCTTTGTAGATGTTGCCATAGGTGTGCCAATTTGTTTGACGTTATCCATGTCAATTTTTTTAGCAAATCTTTTGTATATTTGGCTTGATTGATGAATATCCTTTGTGAACTCTGCTTGATTTGTACCCCAAGGAAGAATATTAGTTCTTCCATCATTTTTGTTTTGAATTCACTCTGCATACATTTAGCAAACTCGTTACATAGCATCTTATTAGTTGATCCAAAAATTATATCATCCACATATATTTGCATTACTAAAATGTTCTTATCCAAAGATTTTATAAAAAAAAGTAGAATCAACCTTCTCTTTTGAAAACCCGTATTCAAGCAAGAAAGAACTAAGGCGCTCATACCATGCACGAGGTGCTTGTTTGAGACCATAGAGAGCCTTATGTAGCTTGAATACGTGGTCAAGATTTTTAAAATCTTCAAAGTCGGAAGGTTATTTTACAAAAACATCTTCTTTTATAAAGACCATTTAGAAAAGCACTTTTGACATCCTTTTGAAAGTGTTTGAAACCATGAAAACCTGTAAAAGAACAAAGCATTCAAATGGACTCTAGCCTAGCAACTGGAGCATATGTCTCATCATAGTCAATGCCTTCTTCTTGATTATAGCCTCGAGCTACTAGACGTGCTTTGTTGCGTGTGACAGAACCATTCTCATCTAATTTATTTTAGAACACCCATTTGGTACAAATGATCGGATGATCAATAGGTCTAGGAACATGTTCCCAAATTTGATTCCTTTTAAATTGTTTTAGATCCTCTTGCATTGCAGAAATCTAAAATTCATCATTAAAAACTTCAAAAATATTTTTGGGTTCTATTTTGGAAATAAATGCAACATTATCTACTATATCTCTTGTGCTTGAGCGAGTACTCACCTATTACTAGTTCTTTCGGATGGTCTGGCATAAACTGCATTCATTGTGGCAGACTTTCCAGATAGGACGTGGATGGTGTATCTTCTGGTGTTCTGTTGGTAGGAGTTTTCTCTTCTTCATTGTCACTGTCGTCATTGTGTTGACTGTTCAGCTCTTCAAATATGACGTTTATTGACTCTTCAACAACAAGCGACCTCTTGTTGAATACTCTGTAGCCCTTCCTTTTTGCAGTATATCCCAAAAATATGCCCTCATCACCTTTTTCGTCAAATTTTCCCAAGTTGTCTTTTGTACTCAAAATGAAGCATCTGCAACCAAAGACAGTATTTAATAATTTGAAAGATAATCTGGGTGCCTTGTTATTCTTACATTCGGCACATACTATTTCTTTCTTGAAAGTAATTTTAGGTAAGCCTCTTACTAGTTTCTTGGTGGACAATCTTGCAATAGTGTCAATGTTCGCATGTCCAAGACGCATATGCCATACCCAGCTTTCGTCTTGAGTTGTGAACAAACACTTTCCTGTACTGTTAGTCTCCTCTAACAAATATAGTACATATATGTTTTCCTCTCTTATTCCCTCAAAGGAAGTTATTCCATAAGATTTATCATAAACATAACATTTATTTTTAACAAAATTAATTCCATACCCATGATCAGTCAGTTAACTATTACTTTGTCACGACCCGCACCCGCTTTTCGGATGCAAGCATGTGAGCAAGCCAGCTACGTATCGAGCGAACTCCAGCCCATCTCGAATACGTAAACGCTGTCAAGGCTATGTATATTGCCAAATCATAGAAATGCAATCTATATCTCAATCCACAATAAGATTATAAAGCATGAATGAACACTATGGGTCGTGGTCTGTAGCCCACTAGCATAATATCCGATAAGACTCTAAAGAAAGTAACAAGAGTCTAAAACTGAATCAAGAAACAGGATATCTCATGATAAGGTATGAAAACACGAGCAGATAGTAAATGTAATAACGATACCTGAATTCCGCAAGCGTATTATAACATCCGCCATCCAGAACTACTAGCTAACTCCATGCAATCACTAAACCTAGTGGTTGCACGCAGATCCAACAAAATATAGTCAACTGCTAAGCCATAAAGTCCATCTCACAACTGTCTTCGAGAGCTGGAAAATTGGATCGAAAAAAAGTTGAGCGAGTAGATCGCAAGCCGGCTGCGAAGACAGCCCCACAGATGGTGGCTGTTGCTGCCGTCGACTGTACTGTCGGCGCACGGCCGGCCCTGGCGACGCACTGGCCGGCAGCCGGCGCTGTATATATATATATACCGATGGATAAACAGAGTCGGGTGGGGGGGGGGGAGGTCGGGACTGGGCTTCCTTTGGCCGGCTGCGTAGGCTGGGGGTTCCCTACTAGGCTTGGCTCCACTATTTTATTTTTTCTCTATTCTTTTTCCTATTTCCTATTTACATTTCTATTTAACACACTCTCTCTCCCTATATACTTATATATGCATATATTTATGCAATTATATATTCACATACTTATATATACTACAACTTTCTAGAATAACTTAAGATATATGCTAAGCAATGAATTACAAAGATATTCAACATGAATCTGTTTGTAGGACAATAACCTGTATATAAGATTCGCTAACCAATTAAATCATGTAACTAATTAATAATCTATTTAATAAATAAAAGTTTTTAAAAATATTTACTAATTATAATATCCTACAAAATTAGTGGGCTTCTAATTAACAAACAACAATACCTATAATAACAACTTTCTATATCCTAAATTCACACATACCTATATTTCTAATTAAATATCACTGTAATGTCAATACCATATACATTATATATAATAGTCATTAATATAAAAAATACTTATATGGGTATTCCAAAATTAATACAAGTAAAATGTATGTATCTACATGGACGTCTTGGTCATATTACATGACTACCTGGGCTTTGGGTTTGATTCGGGTCAAGTCTGAGACAATTTGGTACAACCGGGTCATCAATAAACTTAATAATAAATAAAACTCATTTGTAGGGGTCATGTCACAACTTGATCTGGTTTTTCTAGTTAGGACACACACATAGCTCAACCCTTTCTATCTTGGCTAATACAGTAGCCAAAGCACACAACTGTACTATCTGTGCCATAATTCTTGGTGATCTTGTACTCCAAATCTTAACCATGGATATGGTCATCTATCGTAATAATTAACTAAATAATTATTTATAAAAATCTAAAAATCAACATTTAAATCAAATAAATAATAAAAATATTTCCAAAAATTTCTGGGAAGAGGAGTTACAAATCTACCCACCTTAAAAATAATTTCGTCCTCGAAATTCTAATTCATAACTATTCCTTAAAAATCAAAGCCTACTATTACCTTAATCTCCTCAAATTTAATTTCTCAAAAAATATTTTATGACCTTCTCTAGTCATTTTATAACTCCGAATACTTGAGGACTTCTACCCACCTTTGGTCATACTACTCCTCAAAATACGGTCACTAAAATCTTATAATCTTCTAACTACTTGCTAACAATCCTTCCAACAAATATCTAGGGCATATGGCATCTATAATCACTCATATCTATAAATAACCAAATATTCAATAGTCAAGCAATATTATACTATAATTTAAGAATTTCTGATAGATTCTAGACAGCGCGATCGTTCGTTACCCCGAAATAGAAGGAGACGAAAATCAATGGTTTGGAAGGCAAGGAAGAATAATCGAGAACAAATATGAAATTTTAAGAACGTAGAGAAATTTCTTGGAGAATTTCTAAGGCAGAGTGGATTGAAATTTCTAAAGGCTTAGTTAGATGCACAGACTCATATCAGTACAGTTACGTAACCGTTATGATATGCTCTGACCTGCATGGGTCACCAAAAAACTTGTCATAACCCGTACCCGCTTTTCGGATGCAAGCACGTGAGCGAGCCAGCTACGTATCGAGCGGACTCTAGCCCATCTCGAATATGTAAATGCTATCAAGGCTATGGTATACTGCCAAATCATGGCAATACAATCTATATCTCAATCCATAATAAGATTATAAAGCATGAATGAACACTATGGGTCGTGGTCTACATCCCACTAGCATAATATCCGATAAGACTCTAAAGAAAGTAACAAGAGTGTAAAACTGAATAAAGAAACAGGATATCTCATGATAAGGTATGAAAACATGAGCGAATAATAAACGTAATAACGATACCTGAATCCCACAAGCATATCATCACATCCGCCATCCAGAACTACTAGCTAACTCCATGCAATCACTAAACCTGGAGGTTGCACGCAGATCCAATAAAATATAGTCAGTTGCTAAGCCATAAAGTCTAACTCTCACAACTGTCTTCGAGAGCTGGGAAATCGGATCGAAAAAAAGTTTAGCGAGTAGATCGCGAGCCGGCTGCTAAGTCAGCCCTACAGATGGTGGCTGATGCTGCCGCCGACTGTACTGTCGGCGCACGGTCGGCCCTGGCGACGCTCTGGGTGGCCGTCGGTGCTGTACAAACGTGCACGGCGACGCCTGGTTGTTGGGGGTGACCAAGGTTCGGGAGGGAGGTGGCTGGATTTAGGGTTTTAGAGATCTTTTCTCTCTCTCTCCCGATTATATACATATATATACCGCTGGATGAATAGAGTTGGGGGGAGGGAAGGTCGGGCATGGGATTCCTTTGGCCGGCTACGTGGGCTGGGGGTTCCCTACTAGGCTGGGCTCCTCTATTTTATTTCTTTCTCTATTCTTTTTCCTGTTTTCTATCTCTATTTCTATTTAACACTCTCTCTCTCTCTCCCTATATACTTATATATGCATATATTTATGTAATTATATATTCACATACTTATATTTACTACAACTTTCTAGAATAATTTAAGATATATGCTAAATAATGAATTACAAAGATATTCAACATGAATCTATTTGTAGGACAATAACCTGTATATAAGATTCGCTAACCAATTAAATCATGTAACTAATTAATAGGATATTTAATAAATAAAAGTATTTAAAAATATTTACTAATTATAATATCCTACAAAATTAGTGGGCTTCTAATTAACAAACAACAATACCCATAATAACAACCTTTCTATATCCTAGATTCACACTTACCTATATTTCTAATTAAGTATCACTATAATGTCAATACCGTATACATTATATATAATAGTCATTAATATATATAAAAAATACTTATATGGGCATACCAAAATTAATACACGTAAAATGTATGTATCTACATGGACGTCTTGGTCACATTACATGACTAGCTGGGCTTTAGGTTGGATTCGGGTCAAGTCCGAGCCAATTTGGTACAACCGAGTCTTCAATAAACTTAATAATAAATAATAAACTCATTTGTAGGGGTCATGTCACATCTTGATCTGGTTTTCCTAGTTAGGACACACACATGGCTCAACCCTTCCTATCTTGGCTTATACACTAGCAAAAGCACACAACTGTACTATCCTTGCCTTGATTCTTGGTCATCTTGTACTCCAAATCTTAACCATGGCTAAGGTCATCTATAATAATTAACTAAATAATTATTTATAACAATCTAAAAATTACCATTTAAATCAAATAAATAATAAAAATATTTCCAAAATTTTTTGGGAAGGGGAGTTACATACTTAGTAGGTTATGTTTTAATTTTGTTACTAAGCATCCATCTTTTATAATAGGTGAGGGAGAAGTACCTATGTCACCAATTCCAATGATATGACCTCTAAGTTTCAAAGGAGACATAGCTTTCTTTCCTCATCGCTAGAGTTGCAAACAATGTGTTATCACCTGTCATGTGCCTGGAGCAACCACTATCGAGTATCCATTTGCTTCTTGTTGGAGGAGGAAGGTCCACTGACAACACAAGTTTAAGATATAATCTTTGGTACCACTTTCTTGAGGGTCCTGATATATTAGTTTTTAGAGCCCATACATACATATTAAGATCAACTAGCTTTCTAATTTTACACTGGTGTGATACGTGTTCTTTTATACCACAATAGCGACATGTAGCAGAAGTGCTAGTGCTAGGTGTGGTTCAAATCATGTATATGTGTTTTTGAAGATGTGTGTGCTTTCTTAATGTGTGGAAAGGTATACAAATATGTATGGCTTTTGACAGTTCTAGCAGTGTTGGTCGTATTGTGTTTGTGTTTGGCCTTGTGACTCGTGTTCACTTAAGCTATAGGTTTAATAACCTGTTTGCCAGTTTGAACTCAAAATTTAGAGATATCACAGGCTTCATTATATTTGGCCGTGGGTGTATCTATTCTATGAGTAACAATGTTATACTTCTTTTTCTCTAGTTCATAGAGATCGTTAAGTTTTACATTCTCTTGAGTTGCTTTCTCAAGCTTTTCAAGAGTTTCATGTAAGCATAACTTCAAAGAAGTAATCTCATTGGTGTCACTAGAAGAATCTCTAATATCTTCTATTATTTTAGATTGCTTTGAAAACTCATATTTTACAAATTTTAGCTCTTTCTTAGCACTTTTGTACATATATATTATTTTTCTCTGATCTTCTAATAGATTAGTAAAAGCATCAAAAAATTCATCAAAAGTAAATTCTTCATAGAGAGGATTTGATATTACCTTAGCATCAGTAGCCATGAAGCATAGGTTCGTCGTGTTGTGCGGCTTCTCTTCTTCTTCTTCAGAATCACTAGCTTCGCTTTCACACTAAATGCTAGTATTGGCATAGTTTCTAGTCCAAGACCTTCTCTTGCTTGTCTGATCATGCCTACTTCCCTTATGAAAGGACAGTCCTTCTTGATATGACCTATTCTTTTATAGCTGAAGCAGATAGGTTCTTTATTATCTTTGGAATCTTTCTTCTTCTTGTTCGACTTCTCATATCTGAGGAATCTTCTGATGTTTCTTGTCATAAGAGCCATCTGTTCGTTGTCTGAGCAGTTTGTCTCACTTTTATCGCTGGAGGCTATCTTGTGGTTAGCTATGAATGCTATCGCCTTCTTTTTTGGTGCTGACTCTTTGAAATCTTTAAGGTCTAGCTCATGCATCATAAGCTTTCCTATAAGGGTTTCAAGTGTCATGTAACACCCAATTTCTAAAATGAGGGTAATTTTGAAATTTTATATTTTAATTTATTTAATTATGATATTTAAATGATAATATAATTTTTGGTGATTTTTAATCACTTAAAACTATTTTAAGTTATGGCTTATGATTTTGGTGTTTGACTAGTGTAACCTTAGAGCCTAGCCATATGATCAGGATGTTTGACTAGTACATTTTAGCCTAGAGGGTATTTTGGGCATTTTAGGATTTATTTGAATTTATTATGATTTATGGGAATTTGTGTGATTTTAATATTAATTAAATATTACTATGTGTTAAGTTAGTCTTGACTAGTTGAGACTTTGTAGATTAACCTAGAACTAACCCTAGTTGGTGACCCTAATCTAACTCTAGTTAACCTACTCTTAGTCATTAGGAATTAGTTTTAAGGTAGGAAGGATTACTTAAGTGAAATTAGTCCATGACTAGTGACTTAAGTCAATGACTTATGACTTAGCAATTTAAAGCCTAGTGTTTAAGCCATAGGCCCAAAACCAAATTAAACCCACCCATGGCAGCCAACCTAGGGTTTCCCACCCCTATTTAATGCCTCCTTCATTTAGGTTTAGCCTCTCTTGGAAATAGATCTCAAGTTTAGAAAGAGGTAAGTCCCCAACCTTAGAAATTCCTAATTAATTCATTTTAGCTCCTTTTTAGTCCTAGTCTTTTGTAATACGATCTAATTTATGTTTATATACTGATTTTGGAGGAGCACCTCAGTTTGCATGCAATTTGGAGATTTGGAGTTGCCATTTGGAATCCCCTCTTTGAAGCTTTTCTTGAGTTTTGATACTCAATAGGTAAATCATCTAAACTCATAGTTTTTCCTAATTTCTTTGCTTATAAGGTTAGGTTTTAGGGTTTCCTAGCTATCCCCAAAATTTGGGCACAATTTGTGTCCATTTTGTGTCCATATCGGACACGTATCATGATAGGCATACTACGTGTTTGTAGAAATGCCACATAGGAATAAATTTTCATATTTTTGAAATATAATTACATGAATCTGTAGATCTTGATGTGTGTATCAATGTTTATGAAGGTGTCCTAGTGTTTTGTGTCCTTCTGTGTCGTGATTTTGCACGTGGACACGCAGTATGGGCCCGTAGGCCGTGTTCTACATCACGGGGTCCATTTCTTTGGACATCGGACACGTCGTGTCCTAATATTTGGTGTGAGCCTAGGGAAAACGACTGTCACCGTGCTCCCAAATTTTGGGAGCACCTCGTGGAGTGTGCGTGGCGCAATCGCCCCCGCACTGGCCGCGTACTGTCGTGCGCAGGCGGCTGTGCACACGCACAGGCGCTCCTGACACGGGGTTCGTGTCGTGTCTGTGTGTCATATGGACACGTTACAGGCTGACACAGACCTAGGGCTAACCTAGGCGAACCTAGGTGCACACCCACGTGTCGTGTCGTATCGTGTGTCGTGTGTTATATACGCGTGCACGCGTGCACGGTGCTTATTTGTGCGGTGTTAGGTTCTGTGTTTGTATTGCATTCTAGACACAATTCGTGTCCAATTCCTGGACACGAGGACACTCTCATGCACCCTCACATGCTTGTCATCAATTACCAACCATTTGGTTGTCATTTTGATGTGGTTTGAGTTCGAAAAATTCGAATTCTCTATTGTTTCTGATATTCACTGATACATAGTGCATGTTCTGATTTCCTGTGTTCGATTCCATCTCTTTAACTATTTAAACTAATGATTAAATTCATGTTGATCACTTGAACATGTGTGTTAAATTACAATAGTTTGATTTTACGTATTGGATATGGGTTTTGCACTTAGAATGGGGATTTTGAACATTGGTTTGGACTGTGGACTGAATACCAGTCCCTAGATGAACTTCTGAATTGATTTCCTTTTCTTTTAACCAGAGTTAGATGATTCAATTATATGTTAGGTTTATGTGCAATGTGTTAGCTGCTGTTAGGTTAGATTTGCATTGAGAAATTGGGTTCAAATTAGTGATTGGCCTTCAAATTTGTGTTGGACTGTAGATTACACTGTCATTTTTTCCCAAATCCTGAAACTGTATTGGATGAATTCTGAGTTTTGAATAAATGTTTTCAACTATTGCTAATGTTTAATTGGCCATATTAAATTATGTACATGTGTGTTAGTTTATGGTTAGGAGGGTTCATGAGATGGGGTTGCTATTAACACGAGAAATGGGTTTTTGCAATGGGGTTGGGGGTTACCTGCCACTGGTTTCAGGAAAGCTGAAACCTGATAATTGAATTTCAAATTAACTCACACACACAAATCACACACACACACAGGTATAGCCTTCAGTGTCAAATTGGTTTAAACTGAGAATGGTTAGGGACTTGATGTTCACACTGTTATAATCTTCCCCCAGAAACCTGAGGACAGAGCCATTACACCCTTATGTGATGTACACACTATTACTTCCCTGTACACTCAATTGACACACACATTATAATTCTAGTATTGCACTCACATTCTCCCACTCTCACACAACACTGTCACCTTCACACACCTGAACCTATATGTCTCAACACACACACATGAGCGGATCACACACACATGCCCTCTTTAGTTTCCTGCCACTGTTTGTAATTTGTCACACTGTTTTGATGTGTTTTTCCTCAGAAATCTGAGCACACACTCTCCTCTCTCTCACTTCACTGTTTTGTATTTCAGTCACACACTCACTCATGTCCACAACAACAACACACATATATGGAACAGTCACACATACTGTTTTCAGCCTATGCACACTCACACTCTTAAATGTCCACACACACATGCCCACACATCCTATACACTCACACACACATATGAATTTGACACACACAGGTTTTTTCCTCACATTTAACACACACACACCCTATATGACATTGTCACTCTCTATGACACATTACACTCACACACTATGTCACACACACATTGCCTAGAGCACACATCTATCTCTCTATGCCTATGTGTGTGTACATATATATATATATATATATGAATATATTATCTAACCTATGTGTAATGTAATAAATATATATATATGTGAAATGTGTAGTATGATAGTGTAGTATGAAATAGAGATTTCAATTACATATTGTATTTGGCCTATGGCCTAGGTATATTGCCCATGGTCCTTGTGCACTAGCTAACTAGACTTGTTTTTGACTTCTTGTTCTTGAGATGTGAGAGCTTGCAAGGCTAGACTTGGTTGAGTCTAGATTGGACTAGATAGACTAGTTTAGACTGGTTGAGCCTAGATTAACTTGTTTAGACCTAGTATGGCTAGTTTAACCTCGTTTGACCTAGTTTGACTTAATTAGACTAGAATTGACCTAGTTTGACTGTTAGGGTTGACTAGAGTTGACCAAAGGTTGACTTTAGCCTAGATTGACCCCAAACTTCATGAAGATGCATTGTAGCAGTCTATTTCCTTATTTTAGACTTGTTGTGACTTGTACTATTCTATAGGTGATAGACACCACTCCTCGGATAGTATATTCTCTTCGAACATTCGGGCAGATGAGTACATTCTCTGATCATTTCATATCCTGTTTAGAATTATTTTTTCTGCTTTAAATTACTTTATTTGATACTGTCACGTTGGTCACACGGATTGGTACTATATGGATCTTTTCATGAGATGTTATCCCCCTCGGGAGCATCGGATACTGCTTGTTTTGTGCGTTTCACGAATCATCACGTATCTCTATGCTTTCTCTGATTCATGAATCGCTTGTGACACATGTACTCTCATGTTCATAGAGCTATCATGAATCACCTTCACGTATCACTCATTTTATGAGCCATGTGAAGTTTCATGAATCTTAACATAACTTGAACAGATCTTTGTGTATTGATTGGGGATGGGGGAGTAGAAATAGACATGTGAATATTAACCAAGTAGCTGTAGTCATGAATCACTCTCTTAGCTGTAGTCATGAATCTCCTATGCCATTCACATGTTTATATTTTACTCTGACTCACTAGTCACTATTAGTTCTCTACGTATAGTAGATATTTCTATTATAGTTCTCTCTCAGTTTATATACTTATTTCTTCAGTTCACGTATCTTACTTTATTGCATGATTATATTTTCTAACCTGCTATGATCTGTTGAGATGTACTGTACTCGCTCCTGTCCTGACTGGACCTGTTGAAAATATTACAGAGGATGAGGAGGAGGCCCTATGTACCACCTATTACGGAGCAGGATTAGACGACACCTGCGACCTGGTTCCTCTGGAGGACCCAGCTGCAGTACAGGTTGCTACTCCCATAGTCTAGGCTAGATAGCTAGGCTTTAGTTTTCTTTCAGCTTTGTTATTTGATTTTTTAGTTGTTCTTCTGAGATGTCGTTATATTAGAGACTTGTATTAAGCTGGATGTTCTTGAGTTGTTATCTTAGACACTTAGATTTTCTCCATCTTAATTGTATTACATTGTGCTTTTGATCTCTCTATCTACCTTTACTATTCTGTATCTGTCTTAGATGTGATTGAGACTGTTCTGTTATGTCACCTCCATTTGGAGTGTATATACTGTACAGGTACCTTTACATTGTTAGATGATTGACCTAGGACAGCGTTCTACCGCCGACACTGCGACGTAGGCTGGGCGTTGTTACGTTCTCGTACCCACACAGAGGGTGCGGGTCGTGACACGTTTTTAGTGGTGGCCCATGCAGGTCGAGTTTATGTAGTGGTATTCGAACTAGAGTATCACTGCAGCCTACAGTAGGATTGGGATATTTTGAGGGTACTCAATCATAAATAGGAAAAACTCTTATTCAGGTTCCGTATATCTACATTTTGCTGCTTATTGTCTCCCTTGAATATAACTGTCCTTCCTTGATATTTTGACTCATTCTCAGCAATTGTTTCTTGATCTGTGTCTCCAGGATGGTTGAGACGAGATCGCATCGCCAGGGCCAGGGGAATGTCGATGAGAGGTCTGCCACCTCTCATACTCAGCAGTCAGCCCCTGGTACCGCAGCCCCAGTCATGCCAGCTGGGGTAGGCGTTTCGGCAGCTTTCGGAGGAGCCCCTCCACCTGTGAGGCATGAGCCGAGTCCGGTGATTCCGGATGTACTTCTTCAGCAGCAGCAGCCACCTGCAGGGACAGTTGACGCCGTTCAGCTGTTAGCCTTCTTCCGGCAGTACATGGAGGGTCACATACCCAACAGCAGAGGCACACAGCAGAGCTCACACGAGGCATTGAGCTGGCAATGATTGCAGTAGAGAGAGTCGTAGCTCAGTTAGCGGCAGCCCCGCAACCGTACCAGCCACGGGAGAAGGGCATCCAAGATTTCCAGAAGATGCACCCGAGAGACTTCCGAGGGACAGAGGTGATCTTGTATGCCGATGAGTGGATCGAGCATGTGGAGAAGATTTTCAGGTTGGCTGAGATCCCGACGAGGCTCCAAATAGAAGCAGCGGCCAGCATGATGCAGGATCTGGCCCGTACATGGTACCAGACCGACCCGAGGGTCGGTACAGCAGGACAGACTTGGGCAGCATTCAAGAAACTGTTCAAGGAGAAGTTCTTTCCAGACGCAGCGCTGGGAGCCCTCGAGACCCAGTTCGAGGCCCTAGTCTAGGGTAGCCAGTCCGTGGAGGCGTACGCAGGAGAGTTCTGCCGCCTGAGCAGATTTATGGAGGACTTATCAGAGACGACGAAGGCCCGGAGGTTCCGGAAGGGCTTGGTAAAGGAGGTCAAGTCCTACACCAAGAACGCCCACAGCTCTACCTATGAGGAGATCCTGGTGGACGCTTTAGCTGCAAAGGATGATCTTGAGCTTAGGCTCAAGAGGGGGCCAGACTCCCAGGGAGGCAGCAGTAGCGGAGGACCGGCCAAGAGGCCGTACGTTCAACATCAGTTTCAGCAGCAGTTCCAGGGTCACGGCCATCAGCAGGGACAGCAGCATCCCAGACAGCATCAGGTACCCAGAAAGCAGGCAGTTAGTTGCCCCTACTGCAAGAAGTCGGGGTATAGATAGGGTGAGTGCAGGAAGAGGCTGGGCAGTTGCCTACTATGTGGAGCAGCGAACCACCAGCTGAGGGAGTGTTCACAGTACATAGGCACAACACCAGAAGGAGGAGCCAAGGCTCCGGTAGGTCAGCAGCGGGGACCGTTACCGACACAGCAGCAGAGATTTGTGCAGTATCGACATCAGGCTGGAGGAGGCCAGCATGGGCGAGCTTATGCCATGACAGTCGAGGATGCTCAGGCAGTAGGAGAGGTGCTTGCAGGTTCTGTTCTTTTCGATTCCATTCCTACCTTGCCTCATTATATCTACCATGAAATTAAATTCCATCTGTTCTTATCTGGTTCCTTAATTGTTGATAAGTTTTGATCTGGCATTTCTTTTCAATTTGGTTATCTTTCGAGATAAGTCGTATGGGCTAGGTTGCCTAAGTTATGGAATCTAGAGTATTCTATAGTCATGATAGCTGGCATTGTGAGGACATATAGTCAGATTTTGGATGTATTTCTCGGGTGTGGAAATTTAAGATTTTTGCTACCAAGCATGCGGCAATGTAAAAATTTTAAATACCATAATTCTAGAGGTATGTACTGTCACCCCCAGTTTCCAAAAATAGGGGTATTTTTGTCATTTTTCACTTTTGAATTATTTTAGAATTATTTATTTACTTATTGTAATATTTTGGGGTTATTTGAGTCGGGTTCGAATTTCAGCTCATTCCGACTTGTATCGGGGACCCGGGGTAGTGTTGACCTTAGCAGGCCCACACACTAGTTAGCCATGGCCCATATGTTAGATATTTTAGTTAGTGACTAGGCTAATTATTTTGGTTAGGATTAATTTGGATTAGTGGTTTTAGGAATGACTAAACTACCCCCGACTTAGAAGCCCTTCCATGTATTAACTAATAGATTAGTGTAGGAGGCTTTTTGACCTTTCCTAATAGGACAAAACCTACCATTATGGCTGGCCACTTTTGGCATGGATAGGCACAAGTCACTTTATTATTTTCCCTTTCATTTCTCTCTCTTGTTCTTCCCCATTTTTTTAGAGAGCTTTACCTAATCAAACCATCACCAAATTCTTCCATTTCTCCACCAAATCTTCTTCCTTCCCTCTCCATTCAATCCAAGGAAGGAGCTCCTCAAGTTTGGGAGGATTTGGAGCTCGTTCGTGTCCTTTTGGAATCTCTACGTGTCGGTGTCGAGTCGGAAGGCTTTTTCCCTTGAAATTCTCTCTAAGAAGGTATAATCTCTCCTCTAATCCATCCCAACATGCATGTAGGATTATTTTGAACCCGTTGGAATGACCCCCATGGTTGTATCTCCATTTGTGTCCACTTCGTGTCCATTTGGAGGTCATAGGAGTGTCCTTTGTGTTGTGGTCGTGTCCTAGTAGAAAAATCCCCTATTTGGATACATGTAATTTGTTTGTGCATTTATTTTGGTGTGTTCTAATATTATTCCAGATTTTTACATATGTTTAGGAATGTATTCTCCTATGTATCATAATGTATCATTTCCTAATATCTATATGTATATATATGGTTATATATATCATTCTATATATATATATATATATTTTATATATATATATATATATATATATATATATATATATATATATATATATATATATATATATATATTTATATGTATATATATATATATATGTATATATTTTATATATATACATATATATATATATATATATATATATATATATATATATATATATATATATATATATATATATATATATATATATATATATATATATATATGGCTTATATATATATAAGTGTATATATATGTGATGGTGTGGCATTGTGTTGGATGGGGGAGAGGCACACAGGTTTGGCCAGGATGGTGTGGCTGTGTGTGTTTGTGTTGATAGAGGGATGTGTAGGAGGAGTGTTTGATTAAATGGGTGTTAGAGAGATGTGTGAAATAGAGGGGTTTATGAGAGGGGATATAGAGAGAGATGTAGAGTGTTTGCGTGGGATTATTGGAGGGAGGAGGAAACCAAATCTTGGCTCTCCCTTAACAGCCCCAACAGTCTAGAGAACACCCCCCCTTGCTGTCATTTTCCAGTCCAGAAATCTTTCAATGACAGTCCTATACTTGGCTGTCCATTCAAGCCATAGTAGGCTGTCCATTCAATCCCTTAAACCTTTATTTCAGCCCATACAAACCCCCATTAGATGGCTGCCATGGCTGTCAAAACAGTCCACCTATTGGACTGTCCAAGGACAGCCCAATAGCCCCAAACCAGTCCAGTTTTTTCCCACATTTGATTGTCCTAATTCATTCAAACATAGCCTCAAAGTGCTGTCCCCAAACCCTGTTGTTTGCTGTCCAGGATTGCCCCAAAACCCCATCCTCCTTCACTGTCAAACAGCCATCAAACCAAGCCTCAATGGCTGTCCCATTTTTTCCTGGATACCAGTCCAGTTTTGGCCCATGGTGGCTGTCCTTTTGGCCACCAAATCGGCCTACAAATGACACCAAATCAGTCCAAGTGAATAGCCAATGTGTTGTCCCTTTTGAGTAAATTTCAGTCCCTAAAACACCACGCCAAAATTAGTCCAAGTGCTCCACATTTCAGTCCTAGCATGTCCCCATGACAGCCCCATCAACCCTACCAATTCAGTCCACATATTTGCTATGTGGGTGTGTGTTTTGTGAAGTTGTGTGTGTGTGTGTGTAGGAAGCTTATGAGTGTAGCTAAGTAACCTATAGTTTGGCTAATGCCTAAACCAATAGGAAACCTATAGAGAAACCTATGAGTGTGATATATATATATATGAGTATATCATGAGATTGAGTGGTGTGGATGAGTGTGAGAGTGTTGTGAGGGAAAATTCATGAGATAGGATAGGTAATAGGGTAAACTAATACCATGTATCCTAACATAGCCTAGATGCCTAGGATACCCATAATTCTTGCTAGGTAAACCTTAGATAGGTTGATATCTAGCTACCCTAAGGAGTCTAGGCTAGTACCATGGGTATTTGCGGGGTTTCCTTGGGATTGGGCAAGGTATCGGGATTTACCTTCGTAGGGTAAATGTTAGTTTTGCTTAGGAATAGGGTATTAGTGTTAGGAGTCTAAGATAGAGTTAGAACCCGATTCCCTTGGTTGGTAATGATCAAATATGGTGCTCACAGACTAGTTTTGACGTCGGTTGACCTTTTTGACCAAAAGTCAACAAAAGTCAACCGAGGGTCAAACTTAGCCTTTAAGTGACCCGATTTGACCGAAACCAAACTAGAGTTGACCAGTTGACTAAAAATCAACTGTTAGTCAACATTAGACTAGTTTGACCTAAGGTTGACTCAGTGTTGACCAGAGTTGACTTTTTGACTAAAAGTTAATTGTAAGTCAACCCTTGAACCAGATTGACCTAGTTTGACTTGGAATGACTCCCAGTGACCTAGTGTGACCCAGTGTGAGCCAGTATGATCTAGTATGACTCAGTTTGACCTAGATTGACCTAGTTTTGACTTAGACTTGCATTCATGACTTGAATTAGATTCCTTTCTCAGTATTTAGCCCTGTTTGACTCATAGTATCTTATTTTAGGTCTGTGATCACTCTGAGCATCTGTTCACCCTACCAGCTCAGGACCACAGGCGAGTACATTCACTGATAGTTATCATTGTCTTGATATCTGCTATATCCGATTCAGTTGTAGTATCTTACTTGATTTCCAGACACGATATTTCACGGACTAGTATATGTCGAATCCTGTCATGAGACGTTGTTCCCGGATTACTTGGTATATTGGTACATAACTCGATTTATTACTTGTACTTGTATAGACATAGACTTGGGAGTGGGCTGATCACCTGCTTTTGAATCTCGTGTCATGACGTGTTATGTCCGGATCCTTTATACTATTCGGGGATGGGGAGTTATTAGTGGTTGTGTTATCCAAATCCCCACTTGTTGCTTCACACTTGTACTTGACACTTGTCCATAGCTACTTGTTCGTAACTTTCCATGGTGACCGGCCTTACCTTCACACTTGTTGTTTCACACTTGTTATTTGTTTGTAGCCGGTCGGATGGAAAGCCTGAACATGTTTTTCCCAAGCCGATCACATGACGCACTAATAATTCAAGGCACCTTTTATATTTATTTTCGGGGAGGCTAAGTTCTGTTCGGGAGAAGGGTTACAACCCCAGTCCTTGTTTTGTTTAGGGGTTGTAACTCGGCTTTCCGAATAGTTCCCAAGTCGTCCTATATACATTCATATTGTCGTCCTTTTCAGTACTCACACCATTACATATATTTCCAGTTGATTTTGTCTTGTATTTCATTATACTATCTCTTATAGAATTTGTCCATTCATATGGAACTGCTGTTGGTGTTTGTACTTGCTTATTTTCCTGATAGGATACCGTTGACAAATTTTACAGATGATTCAGAGGCTGATTGCCCGATCTACTATGGGGTTGAGTCTGATGGATTAGAGTTAGACCGTGGCTTATTGGTAGAGCCACTAGACTTTGCTCACCCTTAGTAGCATAGTTAGTTAGGTGTGCTAGGCCTGTGAGCCAGCTAGTACATTTTTAGTTTGTAGTATCTATTATATATATTTTCTGAGACTGGATGTTTGTGTATAGCTCTGACTTGTGGATCTTGGACTCATTTCCTGTTTTATCTATCGTATTTTCCTTTTTGTGCTATCTACCTTAGTTTGATATATGTGATTGAGACTGTATTGCTATGTCACCTCCATTCAGAGTGTATATACTCTATAGGTACATTTATCTGGTTTTAGTCGTAGTATTTACAGACCCTATATACAGCGTTCTACCGTCGATACTGCGGCGTAGGCTGGACGTAACCACGTGCTCGTGCCCCTCTTCAGGGTGCGGGTAGTAACACATTTTTGTGTTGGCCCATGCAGGTCAGTGTCGCAATTAGTACGATCTCGTAATGGTGCTCGACTTACAGTGCTAATTACGAGTCTGCGACTAGGACGTAGGATCTAGGGTATGGTAGGAGTTACTCAATCATATTTTAGGAAAAACTCTGATCTTTTGATTACCATGACAACTCTTCTTGCATTTGAATTCAATTGTCCTCCTTTGATAATATCTTATCATGTGCCATATTGATCTCTTGGGTTCAATTCATCTTCAGGATGATGGTGACTCATTATCAGGCGGCAGGGCCTAATACAGTTCCAGAGAGGTCAGATCCGGGAGGTCTTCCACCTCCGGCTACGGGAGTAGCAGTCGAGAGAGCAGTAGCCACAGTCCCTGTGCTTCAGACAGGAGTAGCAGCGGTAGTTCCCGGAGGTCTTCCACCTCCAGCTGAGGGAGCTGCAGTTCAGGGAGCTGCCACATCAGACCCTGCCCTTCTGGCGGGAGCAGCAGCAGCGACGGTTCCAGGAGGTCTTCCACCTCCATCAGCGAGACCGTCCATTTTCATCCCTGACATTCTTCCACCGCCGCCTCAGTTACCGACAGATACTCAGGGGATGATGGCCCTTCTGCAGCAGATGCTGCAGACACAGAGAGCACAGGCAGAGGCACAACACCGTCAGGCAGAGGTGCTGCGACAGACCAAGGAGAACTCGCATCAGCTAGCTATGGCAGCAGTGGAGAGAGGTGCACAGACTACAGTTCAGGGAGCACCAGTACAGCAGTAGGGTCAAGGGAGGCCAGGTATATACCTCCACTTCAGGAAGATGAACCGTAGGAGTTCAAGGGTACCGAGGGTATCATATACGCGGATGACTGGCTAGAGGATGTCCAGCGGAGTCTGGAGTTGGCAGAGGTCCCGAGAGGTCTGTAGGTGACGTATGCAGCGAGCCAGTTCTTCGATATAGCGCTGACTTGGTACCACATGGATCCGCGTGCATCAGTGAGGGGATTGTCTTGGGAGGACTTCAGGAAACTCTTTAAGGAGAAGTTCTACCCGGACGTAGCCGTGTCAGCTTTGGAGGGGCAGTTTGCCAGTTTGGTACAGGAGAGCTCGTCGATGGACGAGTACGGAGCAGAGTTCTTCCGCTTGAGCAGGTTTGCACCCAGTTTGGTTCAGGATGAGGGATGTAAGGCCCGAAAGTTCAGGAGGGGTCTCATTCATGCAGTGCGTACTCGCACATCTGGGCGACGAGACGCGACCTTCGAGCAGATCCTTATGGAGGCTCAGATTGCAGAGGAGGACTTCGGCCTCAAGCCGAAGAGGTGCAGAGACATTCTGGGAGCTAGTTCGAGTACAGGGCCAGCGAAGTGCCCACACTTCCAACAAAGGCAGTTTCAGCAGCAGCAGCCTCAGTTGCAGTTCCAGCAGGCACCGGCGCGTACCTAGCTGCACGAGGGACAGGGCCAGAGGCAGGCCATCCAGTGTGCCTTCTGCAAGAAGATAGGGCACACCGGGGAGGTCTGTAGATTGAGGCTGGGAGTTTGTCTGTTCTGTGGAGCTCCAGATCACCAGATGAGGGACTGTGCTGCCCGTACAGCCAGACAGGCAGGCCAGGATAGAGTACGGTAGGATAGAGGAGGCCAGCAGGGGCGTACGTTCGCCATGGCAGTTGTGCCCACTTAGGCAGTAGCACAGAAGATAGCAGGTTCCAATCTTTCGAATCTTCTTTCCGCATTTGCCTTCGTAAACTGTCTTGAACTTTGATTCTATATGTTCTTGATCGATGGATGAAAATTGTTCTTGTGATGTGATTTCCTTCTGAGATAAGTTGTATGGGCTAGGTCGCCTCGATTATGAGATTTAGAATCCTCTAGGGTCATGCTAGCAGGCAAAGTGAGGACATATAGTCAGACTATGTACGTATTTCTCGGGTGTGGGAATTTAAGATTTTCGCTGCCACGCTAGCAGCAATACGATAATTTTAAATACCATGATTCTAGAGGTATGTACCGTAGTTGAGGACGTAGCCTTGCTCTCTGGTATGATGAAGATTCTGAGTATCATGATGATTGGACAAACGCATACGATTATCAAATTGCATGATTTTTGTTTTGTGTGTTGCTTCGTTTAAAATTTTTGAGGATGAATTTTTAAGGTGGATAGACTTGGAGTTTCTAATTGAGAGTAATTTCAAATTTGTAATTTTTAGTCATTTGATTCGTTCTTTGATTTTGAGATTTTAAATCATTTTAAATTTTAAATCATGACTTGTGATTTGAGATTTTACTATTGTTTGGTTTTAGTTTCGAAGACAAATTTTTTAAGGTGGATAGATTCGTCACCTCCAGTTTCCAGAAACAGGGGTATTTTTGTCATTTTTCACTTTTGAATTATTTTAGAATTATTTATTTATTTATTGTAATATTTTGGGGTTATTTGAGCCGGGTTCGAATTTCAGCTCATTCCGACTTGTATCGGGGACCCGGGGTAGTGTTGACCTTAGCAGGCCCACACACTAGTAAGCCATGGTCCACATGTTAGATATTTTAGTTAGTGACTAGGCTAATTATTTGGTTAGAATTAATTTGGATTAGTGGTTTTAGGAATGACTAAACTACCCCCGACTTAGAAGCCCTTCCATGTATTAACTAATAGATTAGTGTAGGGGGCTTTTTGAACTTTCCTAATAGGGCAAAATCCACCATTATGGCTGGCCACTTTTGGCATGGATAGGCACAAGTCACTTTATTATTTCCCCTTTCATTTCTCTCTCTTGTTCTTTCCCATTTTTTAGAGAGCTTTTCCTAATCAAACCATCACCAAATCCTTCCATTTCTCCACCAAATCTTCTTCCTTCCCTCTCCATTCAATCCAAGGAAGGAGCTCCTCAAGTTTGGGAGGATTCGGAGCTCGTTCGTGTCCTTTTGGAATCTCTACGTGTCGGTGTCGAGTCGGAAGACTTTTTCCCTTGAAACTCTCTCCCGGAAGGTATAATCTCTCCTCTAATCCATCCCAATATGCATACAGGATTATTTTGAACCCGTAGGAATGACCCCCATAGTTGTATCTCCATTTGTGTCCATTTGGAGGTCATAGGAGTGTCATTTGTGTTGTGGTCGTGTCCTAGTGGAAAAACCCCCTATTTGGACACATGTAATTTGTTTGTGCATTTATTTTTGTGTGTTCTAATATTTTTCCAGATTTTTACATATGTTTTGGAATGTATTCTCCTATGTAACATAATGTATCATATCCTAATACCTATATGTATATATATATGGTTATATATATCATTCTCTCTCTATATATATATATATGTATATATATATATATATATATATATATATATATATATATATATATATATATATAATATATATATATATATATATATATGGCTTATATATATAAGTGTATATATATGTGATGGTGTGGCATTGTGTTGGATGGGGGAGAGGCACACAGGTTCGGCCAGGATGGTGTGCTTGTGTGTGTTTATGTTGATAGAGGGATGTGTAGGAGGAGTGTTTGATTAAATGGGTGTTAGAGAGATGTGTGAAATAGAGAAGTTTATGAGAGGGGATATAGAAAGAGATGTAGAGTGTTTGTGTGGGATTATTGGAGGGAGGAGGAAACCAAATCTTGGCTGTCACTTAACAGCCCCAACAGTCCAGAGAACATCCCCCCTTGCTGTCATTTTCCAGTCCAGAAATCTTCCAATGACAGTCCTATACTTGGCTGTCCATTCAAGCCATAGTAGGTTGTCCATTCAGTCCCTTAAACCTTCATTTCAGCCCATACAAACCCCCATTAGATGGCAGCCATGGCTGTCAATACAGTCCACCTATTGGACTGTCCAAGGACAGCCCAATAGCCCCAAACCAGTCCAGTTTTTTCCCACATTTGATTGTCCTAATTCATTCAAATATAGCCTCAAAGTGCTGTCCCCAAACCCTGTTGTTTGCTGTCCAGGATTGCCCCAAAACCCCACCCCCCTTCAATGTCAAACAGCCATCAAACTAAGCCTCAATGGCTGTCCCATTTTTTCCTGGAAACCAGTCCAGTTTTGGCCTATGGTGGTTGTCCTTTTGGCCACCAAATCAGCCTACAAATGACACCAAATCAGTCCAAGTGAATAGCCAATGTGTTGTCCCTTTTGAGTAATTTTCAGTCCCTAAAACACCACTCCAAAATCAGTCCAAGTGCTCCATATTTCAGTCCTTGCATGTCACCATGACAGCCCCATCAACCCTACCAATTCAGTCCATATATTTGCTATGTGGGTGTGTGTGTTTTGTGAGGTTGTGTGTGTGTGTGTGTTGGAAGCTTATGAGTGTAGCTAAGTAACCTATAGTTTGGCTAATGCCTAAACCAATAGAAAACCTATAGAGAAACCTATGAGTGTGATATATATATGAGGATATCATGAGAGTGAGTGGTGTGGATGAGTGTGAGAGTGTTGTGAGGGAAAATTCATGAGATAGGATAGGTAATAGGGTAAACTAATACCATGTATCCTAACATAGCCTAGATGCCTAGCATACCCATAATTCTTGCTAGGTAAACCTTAGATAGGTTGATATCTAGCTACCCTAAGGAGTCTAAGCTAGTACCATGGGTATTTGCGGGGTTTCCTTGGGATTGGGCAAGGTATCGGGATTTACCTTGGTAGGGTAAATGTTAGTTTTGCCTAGGAATAGGGTATTAGTGTTAGGAGTCTAAGATAGAGTTAGAACCTGATTCCCTTGGTTGGTAATGATCAAATATGGTGCTCACAGACTAGTTTGACGTCGGTTGAACTTTTTGACCAAAAGTCAACAAAAGTCAACCGAGGGTCAAACTGAGCCTTTAAGCGACCCGATTTGACCGAAACCAAACCAGAGTTGACCAGTTGACTGAAAATCAACTGTTAGTCAACATTAGACTAGTTTGACCTAGGGTTGACTCAGTATTGACTAAAGTTGATCAGAGTTGACTTTTTGACCAAAAGTCAACTGTAAGTCAACCCTTGAACCAGATTGACCTAGTTTGACTTGGAATGACTCCCAGTGACCTAGTATGACCCAGTGTGAGCCAGTATGATCTAGTATGACTCAGTTTGACCTAGATTGACCAAGTTTTGACTTAGACTTGTATTCATGACTTGAATTAGATTCATTTCTCAGTATTTAGCCCTGTTTGACTCATAGTATCTTATTTTAGGTCTGTGATCACTCTGAGCATCTATTCACCCTATCATCTCAGGACCACAGGCGAGTACACTCACTGATAGTTTTCATTGTCTTGATATCTGCTATATCCAATTCAGTTGTAGTGTCTTACTTGATTTCCAGAGACGATATTTCACGAACTAGTATATGTCGGATCCTGTCATGAGACGTTATTCCCGGATTACTTGGTATATTGGTACATGACTCAATTTGTTACTTGTACTTGTATAGACATGGACTTAGGAGTGGGCTGATCACGTACTTTTGAATCCCGTGTCATGACGTGTTATGTCCGGATCCTTTATACTATTCGGAGATGGAGAGTTATTAGTGGTTGTGTGATCCAAATCCCTACTTGTTGCTTCATACTTGTACTCGACACTTGTCCATAGATACTTGTTCATAACTTTCCATGGTGATCGACCTTATCTTCATACTTGTTGTTTCACACTTGTTATTTATTTGTAGCCGGTCGGATGGGAAGCCTGAATATGTTTTTCCCAAGCCGATCACATGACGCACTAATAATTCAAGGCACCTTTTATATTTATTTTCGGGGAGGCTAAGTTCTGTTCGGAAGAAGGGTTACAACCCCAGTCCTTGTTTGGTTTAGGGGTTGTAACTCAACTTTTCGAATAGTTCCCAAGTCGTCCTATATACATTCATATTGTCGTCCTTTTCAGTACTCACACCATTATATATATTTCCAGTTGATTTTGTCTTGTATTTTATTACACTGTCTCTTATAGAATTTGTCAATTCATATGGAACTGCTGTTGGTGTTTGTACTTGCTCATTTTCCTGACAGGATACCGTTGACAAATTTTACAGATGATTCAGAGGCTGATTGCCCGACCTACTATGGGGTTGAGTCTGATGGATTAGAGTTAGACCGTGGCTTATTGGTAGAGCCACTAGACTTTGCTCACCCTGAGTAGCATAGTTAGTTAGGTTTGCCTGGCCTGCGAGCCAGCTAGTACATTTTCAGTTTGTAGTATCTATTATATATATTTTCTGAGACTGGATGTTTGTGTATAGCTCTGACTTGTGGATCTTGGACTCATTTCCTGTTTTATTTATCATATTTTCCTTTCTGTGCTATCTACCTTAGTTTGATATATGTGATTGAGACTGTATTGCTATGTCACCTCCATTCGGAGTGTATATACTGTACAGGTACATTTATCTGGTTTTAGTCGTAGTATTTACAGACCCTATATACAGCGTTCTACTGCCGATACTGCGGCGTAGGCTGGACATAACCACGTGCTCGTGCCCCTCTTCAGGGTGCGGGTCGTGACACGTACCTTAGTCGAGGACTCTATGATTATTGTCACGCCCCAGAACCAGAATACTGGAGAGCGGGGACGAACATAGCCAGCTAAGTATATTGAAATAAAGTCCATCTCGCTATACGGTCACGGCTGTTTAGATATGAGGGTTTACTACAAGCCAACAGTCTCTTAAGGTCAAGCCTACTGTCTCAATCTTAAGCAAATAATATAATCACAAGATGTTTGACCACCAAATATACAATAAAAGGCGTCCCAAATATTACATATCAGCTGATCATGAAGCTAGTCGTATAAAATGCTAGGACTAGCAAGGGTTAAGTCATATATGATCAACCCTAGGATTTGTTAATCATGTTTACAGCCCGTAGGCAGACAGTAAGTAAAAGTGCATCGAGCTAACAGGTGCTCGTCGGCTAAACGGCTCAAAAGAATAATTTTACAATAGAGTGAGCGAAACAAAATAGAAGACCCACTCGTAGCCCGGGTTCCTTCTAGTCGCCACCATCGGGCTGGAGGTTCGGTAGATCCTCGGGTGCTGCTCCGTAATCTGGCCACACAAAACCAGCTGGGTCAAACCCTAGAAAGAGCAAGTGCCACAAGGGAGGCCACGAAATAAGAACAAAAGCCAGCATATCAGAACATAAGAAATTAGAAGAAAAGTACAAGTAATAAAAGTACAGCAGGACAATAAACGACTAGGGACATGGAACCATTTCGGGGGCCAAATTACAACCCGTAAACCAAACAAGGACCGGGGTTGTAACCCTTCGCCTGAATAGCTTCTGTCTCTACCCATTTATTGTTAAGAGAAGTAAAACAATCATGTTCAGGAATACCAGGTACTGGGACTAGACAAGACTTAGACAGGGCTAGACAATATCCATTCACAAGCGGCCAAGCAAATACTACGGCTTACTACTTTAACTAACTAGGGTTATCACAAGCCTAATTACTAACAAGATGCAAGTGAGAATTTTCCATTCCCAAGTCCTGCAGACCATCCAGTTATCCTTCCGCGGGTTGAGAGTATGGTTGGGTACATCGCCCCGGAGACGATATACCCTTAGGTGACTTAGAGGGTGCAACACATGACAGTGCGCTGGAAATGTGCTCTACTCGTCGGCAAGCTACAAGTCCAATTAAAAGCGCCCAGATAAAAAGATTGCCTGTGACTGGAAATTCTCTATGAACTATAGTTAGATCTAGTCATTAGCCTAATCCATGTTCAGTGCGAATCCCTGACCGTAGGAAACCAGGGAGTCACGTCCTAGACATGATGCAAGACAAGACAAGTAGATTGCATAAGCAAGCAAGCAGGAACACCCACGGTGTCAAGTTGATTATACGAGTCGAGTTAGCCGTCGCAACAGCATCAAGATAAATCATGTCAGGGTACTTGTCAGGAGTGTGCCACGATGGGCCACTATCATGTCAGGTTGGTCATGTCAGGAGTGCACCACTACGGGTCACTATCGTGTTATGTTAGTTCCTTGCCATACCATACCATGTACAATAGTCATTCCAAACATATTAAGTAAAATCAAGTTCATGACAAAAGGCTTAAGGATATAAAATGGGCGTAAAATATCTAATAAAATATCAATATACAGGGCTATAGAAGAGCCAAGCTTAAAGAAATAAAACCAAAACTCCAAGAGCCAATGGATTGCGCAAGGGGTCAGGGGGGATGGATTGTGCAGGGTGTCAGCTGCGCAGGGTGCCAAGTACGCAGGGGTACAGGGCACAGGGGCAGATAGCGCATGGGTCAAGTACGCAGGAGTCAAGTGTGCGGGGAGCCAACTGCGCAGGGGTGAGCTTTGCAGGGGTATAGGTGGCGCATGAGCGGACTGCGCAGGAATGAACGGCGCAGGGGTAGATTGCGCAGGAGCAGACTGCACAGGAATGAACTGCGCAGGGGTGGATTACGCAGGAGCAGACTGCGCAGTAATGAACTGCGCAGGGGTGGATTGCGCAGGAGCAGACTGCGCAGTAATGAACTCCGCAGGGGTGGATTACGTAGGAATGGTTGGCGCATGGGGCTAAGCGCAGTTCACCATGGGGCAAGCTGCGCGGTCGACGCTGCACTAAAGAGCGCCGGCCGAGAGGGGGGTGCGCAGTCCAGCACTGCGCTAAAGGGCGCAGGCTGCAGTCTGCTACTCTAGGCCGAGAAGAACACCAAGAACACCAAGAATTCAAATTTTCATATCTTTGCCAAATCAAAGCCAAATCTAGATTTTCAAAGGTCTAACTTGAGTAAAATTGAATTCTCTTCCACATGGAAGTATCAAAATCCCCAAAAACACAACCAAAATAGATCAAAACCATATAAATCTGAAAATAGTTAAAACCTAGATCTAGAACAATGGAGACTCCAAATCACAAAATGTTAAGCACTAATGTTGATCACCATGGCCTAATCTAGCTAATGAACAAATAAAAAAGTGGTTCTCATGTGGTGGCAAGGTGCACTTGCCTATGGATGGAGTGTTGTGTAGAGGAAGGAAGAAGAAGAAGATGGAGAAATAAATGAAAGAATTATGGAGGAGAGAGAAAAGTAGGTAGAGTTTTAATGAGGGTGGTTGTGTTGGAATGAGGGTTGAACATAGGCTAAGGTGTTCCAATGCATGTTAAACCAAACTAAACCAAACTAAACCAATTCCCCTCCACAAAATAAAACCAAGTCATACTAAAACCCGTTTTACGAGAAAACCAAAATCTGTAAGTCAAGCCAATTACAAGTACATGCCAAAATCCGAGAAAATAAATACAGGTCTGAAATACATACAAGCTTGACAAAATACATATTCAGAATATGGGTGTTACAATTATCGTAGCCTTGCTCACTAGCATGACGAAGATTCTGAGTATCATGATTTTTGGACAGACGCATATGATTATCTGACGGTATGTTTGAGACTTTCATTGTGGGGTGTTTGACCTAGAAGACTACTACCATTTTAATTTCGAGGACAAAATTTTTCTAAGGTGGATAGACTTGTAACACCTAGTTTCTAAAATGAGGATAATTTTGAAATTTTGTATTTTAATTTATTTAATTATGATATTTAAATGATAATATTTAAATGATAATATGATTTTTGGTGATTTTTAATCATTTAAAACTATTTTAAGTTATGGCTTATGATTTTGGTGTTTGACTAGTGTAACCTTAGAGCCTAGCCATATGATTAAGATGTTTGACTAGTACATTTTAGCCTAAAGGGTATTTTGGGCATTTTAGGATTTATTTGAATTTATTATGATTTATGGGAATTTGTGTGATTTTAATATTAATTAAATATTGCTATTTGTTAAGTTAGTCTTGACTAGTTGAGACTTTGTAGACTAACCTAGAACTAACCCTAGTTGGTGACCCTAGTCTAACTCGAGTTAACCTACTCTTAGTCATTAGGAATTAGTTTTAAGGTATGAGGGATTACTTAAGTGAAATTAGTCCATGACTAGTGACTTAAGTCAATGACTTATGACTTAGCAATTTAAAGCCTAGTGTTTAAGCCATAGGCCCATGACTTAGGTGCAAAACCAAATTAAACCCACCCATGGCAGCCAACCTAGGGTTTCCTACCCCTATTTAATGCCTCCTTCATTTAGGTTTAGCCTCTCTTGGAAATAGATCTCAAGTTTAGAAAGAGGTAAGTCCCCAACCTTAGAAATTCCTAATTAATTCAATTTTGCTCCTTTTTAGTCCTAGTCTTTTGCAATAGGATCTAATTTATGTTTATATACTAATTTTGGAGGAGCACCTCAGTTTGCATGCAATTTGAAGATTTGGAGTTGCCATTTGGAATCCTCTCTTTGAAGCTTTTCTTGAGTTTTGATACTCAATAGGTAAATCATCTAAACTCATAGTTTTTCCTGATTTTTTTGCATATAGGGTTAGGTTTTAGGGTTTCCAAGCTGTCCCCAAAATTTGGGCACAATTTGTGTCCATTTCGTGTCCGTATCGGACACGTATCATGATAGGCATACGAGGTGTTTGTAGAAATGCCACATAGGAATAAATTTTCATATTTTTGAAATGTAATTAGATGGATCTGTAGATCTTGATGTGTGTAGCAATGTTTGTGAAGGTGTCCTAGTGTTTTGTGTCCTTCTGTGTCGTGTTTTTGCACGTGGACACGCAGCACGGGCCCGTAGGCCGTGTCCTGCATCAATGGGTCCATTTCTCTGGACATAGGACACGTCGTGTCCTAAAATTTGGTGTGAGCCTTGGGGCAACGACTGTCACCGTGCTTCCAAAATTTGGGAGCACCTCGTGGAGTGTGCGTGGCGCAATCGCCCTCGCACTTGCTGCGCACTGTCGTGCGCAGGCGGCTATGCACGCGCACAGGCGCTATTGACACGGGGTTCGTGTCATGTCTGTGTGTCACGTAGACACATTACAGGCTGACACAGACCTAGGGCTAACCTAGGCGAACCTAGGTGCACACCCACGTGTCCTGTCGTGTCGTGTCGTGTGTCGTATGATATACGCGCGTGCACGATGCTTATTTGTGCACTGTTAGGTTCTGTGTTCGTATTGCATTCTAGACACGATTCGTGTCCAATTCCTGGACACGAGGACACTCTCATGCACCCTCACATGCTTGTCATCAATTACCAACCATTGGGTTGTCATTTTGATGTGGTTTGAGTTCGAAAAATTTGAATTCTCTATTGTTTCTGATATTCACTGATACATAGTGCATGTTCTAATTTCCTGTGGTCGATTCCATCTCTTTAACTGTTTAAACTAATGATTAAATTCATGTTGATCACTTGAATATGTGTGTTAAATTACAGTAGTTTGATTTTACGTATTGGATATGGGTTTTGTACTTAGAATGGGGATTTTGAACATTGGTTTGGGCTGTGGACTGAATACCAGTCCCTAGATGAACTTCTGAATTGATTTCCTTTTCTTTTAACCTGAGTTAGATGATTCAATTACATGTTAGGTTTATGTGCAATGTGTTAGCTGCTGTTAGGTTAGATTTGTATTGAGAAATTGGGTTCAAATTAGTCATTGGCCTTCAAATTTGTGTTGGACTATAGATGACACTGTCATTTTTTCCCAAATCCTGAAACTACGTTGGATGAATTCTGAGTTTTGAATAAATGTTTTCAACTATTGCTAATGTTTAATTGGCCATATTAAATTATGTACATGTGTGTTAGTTTATGGTTAGGAGGGTTCATGAGATGGGGTTGCTATTAACACGAGAAATGGGTTTTTGCAATGGGGTTGGGGGTTACCTGTCACTGGTTTCAGGAAAGCTGAAACCTGATAATTGAATTTCAAATTAACTCACACACATAAATCGCATACACACACACACACACAGGTATAGCCTTCACTGTTAAATTGTTTTAAACCGAGAATGGTTAGGGACTTGATGTTCACACTATTTTAATCTTCCCCCAGAAACCTGAGGACTGAGCCATTACACCCTTGTGTGATGTACACACTATTACTTCCATGTACACTCAATTGACACACATATTATAATTCTAGTATTGCACTCACATTCTCTCACTCTCACACAATACTGTCACCTTCACACACCTGAATCTATATGTCTCAACACACATACATGAGCTGATCACACACACAGGCCCTCTTTAGTTTCCTGCCACTGTTGCAATTTGTCACACTATTTTGATGTGTTTTTCCTCAGAAATCTGTGCACACATTCTCCTCTCTCTCACTTTTCTGTTTTGTATTTCAGTCACACACTCACTCATGTCCACAACAACACACACACATATATGGAACAGTCACACATACTATTTTCAGCCTATGCATACTCACACTCTTAAATGTCCACACACACATGCCCACACATCCTATACACTCACACACATATATGAATTTGACACACACAGGTTTTTCCCTCACATTTAACACACACACACCCTATATGACACTGTCACTCTCTATGACACATTACACTCACACACTCTGTCACACACATTGCCTAGAGCACACATCTATCTCTCTATGCCTATGTGTGTGTGTGTATATATATATATATATATATATATATATATATATATATATATAATATATATACTATATATATATATATATATATATATTTTTATATATATATATGTATATATATATATTTATATATATATATGAATATATTATCTAACCTATGTGTAATGTAATAAATATATATATGTGAAATATGTAGTGTGATAGTGTAGTATGAAATAGAGATTTCAATTGCCTATTGTATTTGGCCTATGGCCTAGCTATATGGCCCATGGTCCTTGTGCACTAGCTAACTAGACTTGTTTTGACTTGTTGTTCTTGAGATGTGAGTGCTAGCAAGGCTAGACTTGGTTGAGTCACTACAAGAAAAATGACTTTTTACGGCACGCAATGCACGCCATAAAACACATTAGACGGCACACATGAGCGCGCCGTATTAGCCCATGCCGTAAAAAGCTGGTAGTTTAGACGGCATAATGTGTGTGCCGTCTATAATAATTTACGACATTCATTGTGTGCCGTTAAAAGGCAATTATGGCATGCTTTTGCACGTCGTTAATAAAAAAACACGACATACTTTTACATGCCGTTAATAAATTTTATGGCATTCTTTTGCATGTCTTTATTAGTCAATTACGACATTCATTGTATGTCGTAAAAAGTACCATATACACATCAATTAAGACATATCATGCACGCCTTAAATTCTCTTCCATTTAAAAAAAAAATTTTGCTTTTTGTATAATCAGTTTTACCTTTTGATATTCAATCACAACGCATATAATATACACAACAATTATAAAAATAACTATCATTGAAACAAATAATTTTATTGAAACAATAATGTCAAATCATCCATATCAAAAAATACTTTATAGTGAGCACAACAATTGTTATAAGTACTATCATTGAAACCATAAATATCCTGTATCAATGTGCACAATAACATCAGAAAATTATACACAGTTCTCGTGTAGTCGAAGCTTCAGACTGTTGCGGCTTTGAGACTAAGAAGATCCGACACTTTACTAGTATAGTAATCTGGCTTGATGGAGTTTGAGGGGCTTTCGAGCATTTGCAGACTAGTCACATCTACAGAAAAGCAATATCCCAAACTTAAGTACCATGATCGGTATCAAGGATACGAGTACAAGAGAATAAATCCCTGTGAATCTTACCTGATAGAACGAGAAGGGTTTTGCAGACACCATTATGGCCAAATAGAATATCTGAATCCAATCTGTCCCCTACCATGCATATCTGTGACTTGAGAATGCCGAACCAACAGTGCAAAATCGCTCAAAGACCTCCTGACACACACTATATCACAAGAATGTGGCCTGCACTTAGTATTGAAACATAAGAAACAGTGGTAACTCAGAACTCAAGAAAATTACTATACTAGAGGTGATAATGAAGCAGATATGTAGGGTATTGAAGCATAACAAAAAAAATATAGCTAGGTAAGAAATCAAAGAAATTGACTTGTTCAAGCTTCATCTAATATTTGTCCTAATTTGCTTGAACTCGAATCCAATATGGCAATGTCCAACCTTGGTTTGCTGGCCAATAATGCAGCTTGAGATTCCTTGATTAAGCTACATTAATGTTCGACAAGCCTATCTTTGCTTCAGTTTGTTCAAGCCATATCTTGCAAAATGATTTCAAACTATATCAGCATATCATAAACTCAAGTTATTTTGGATGAAACAAACGATGTACATGTTTTACATTACTATTCTCCATTATCTGATTGATACCATACTTTGAATCTTAACCCAGTTATTAGAATTATTCTAAACTATCATACCCAGAATATAAAAAGAACAATTATATATAGAGAGGCAAACTTAATGTCTTACTACATTCGGATTTGACCTGCTGGAAATAGTGAAAACTAAAAGAGAAAGTAAAAGCTGAAATCCATTCTACATAGCAAATCAACTTGCATAACTTTACCCAAGCTTAATCAAGTGTAAACATTTTGAGGGGTATAGCCGAGATGTCAACAAACCTAAACCGAAGGTTGATGTAAACATGAACAACAATAAATCTGTCACATACAACAAATAGGAGAAGAAAGGTGAACATACCTCAGGATCTTAGACTGTCTTTGATCACCAACCTTGACATCATTTCCTCAACCCCAAACCACTATTCAACATTTTTAGCCTTATATATGTCCATTTCAGAGAGTGGCAATCACACAAACAATCCTGGAGGACATATATAAGGCTAAAATATTGAAACAAGGGACGGTTTGCAATATACAGAAATGAGATGAGCTTGTCGGTCAAGCTCATAGCTCCACGTATGCCTCCCCAAAGTAAAGCAACTTTTCTAACTAATCTCAACATTCCACCTTTCTGTCCCAATTCTGTCAGAACTGCAACAATTTTGTTTGATATTTGATAAAGGCAGGGTCATATAAGATTATGCATCAAGAAAAACTAGGAAAACAATAAAATCAAGAAAAAAAACCTATCCTGGTCCACTTCTCCATTCTTCGTAGGTACCCCTGGAGCTACAATGGACATGGCTTTCTCAGCAAGGGCTTACTATAGTATTCTGGTTTTTCTCTTCCACTGTTCCCTCAAGTTAACATGTTCCTCAACATTTTGGAACTCCTTTTCCTGGAACGTATAGATCAGATTTATGAAGTGGTCAGCAAGAAAGCAAAACAGTGTCTACTTAAAATGGTCAAGTTAACATGAGAACTACATAGATCATTGTTAAGGTTCACGCACCTATCTAATTAGGTTAATTTAAAATGTGGAAAATGATAAACATTAAACTGCAAATGACTGAAAGAGTGAATAACAGTTAAAACCTTTTAAGTTTAGGAAAGATTGCAAGAAATGCTAAATATCAATTTACATTTCCAATCGCTTACAAGTCTTAAAATGGAGAGGCTTATACTTTCATCATTAAACCTACAGCAGAAGTATGATAAATTATGAGTGAAGTTGTCTCAGAAACATGATAATTGAGTAGAGGCACCGAAACAAGTAGCTCTGAACAGAGTAATGCATAAACTTCTAGTAAAGGTACAAGATGACATGCCTGAGATGGGAAAGATAGCAGACCATGTCACAGAGCTCAGTACCTCCATGCCAAGACGGAGCCGAGCTCCCCACGCTGCCAGTAGAGGAATAGCGACGACTGGCGCTTCTCCACGTTCCCGCGCCTCTAGTTCTCGCGCCTCGAAGAGCTGTGTGACATGGTCTCTGTCGGTCATCCTTTCCAGTAACAAAATCCAAGTTTTTATAAGTCGAGAAACGCTAGAACTCGTAACTGATCTCATTAATCTCTTCCTTCCTCGGCATCCTGGAGAGGGGAAGTCCTCCTAACAAATCGCCCCTGCAAGAACAAAAGATGGATTGAGAAGATATCAGACTTCATCTCTACTAGTAATATAAATGGAGAAACGATATTGATAGGGAAGACAATAAAACTGATCTTCTTTGCAAATATGTTATGATTCAAAGTTCGTAATGGTAACTACTAATTTGTTCTCAACAACTTGAATTTTAGTTGGTGTTCGATGGCATGATTCATAAAATGGAACATATATCCAACTGAACCTGAGTTTATGGAATGGCAGACATTATTTGAGGGCAAGCTATTATTCCTCAAAGAGTAGACCAACATCAGTCTTTTCATAATGAATGGTTGTTTTTCCTTCTTCTCTTTTTGTACTCTGACTCAACTACCATCAATTTGCAAATCCATAGAGTTAAAAAAAAGAAAATTCTGACTAAATTACAACTGGATACCCTCAACTCTTCAAGTTTTTCAACTTAATACTCTGAACTTTTATAGGTATCAACTTGATACCCTTAAATTTAAAGAGGGCTAAATTATCCCATAGTTGGTGATTTTATTATTCGCGGAACTAAGATTCCATGTGGAATTGGAATCAAATGCCAAGAATTGATTTAATTCTTAATTTTCCAATTCACAGTAACCAACTATGGCACTATTGTTCCAGTCCCAATTACATAAAATTTGAATTAATTAGGAAATGAAGCAAAATATATGTTATCGACAAGATATTTGATAATAATAATAATCATCCACCATTCATCAACAACACATTGACATAACTCAAGAAAAAAAATGTTACAATGCCTCTTACTCTGTCAAGAAAAAAGATTATCGTCGCTTGGAGTCTTAAACAAGGCCAATCGAAACTCATCCTGCGATAACAACATCATCAAACCACATTATCAAATTCTACCATTTTAAACAAAAGACCCTACGAATGACATAATTGCAAACAAAAATATAGTACAGTACCCACAACGACAGTCGTCTGACACCATCAACTCCATGTGATCTCTCCACCGAGATAAAGTTTGTTGTAATGGAGAAAAGACAATGTCTGGTAGTTTAACCATATTCATCCTATGCTCCATCAGAACAGTAGGAGTGTAACAGTAGAGTCCATATGGTGTCTCTGTATTCTATATTCTTTATTTACCAATGCAACTAATTGTCCTGCATCTACCATGTCCATCCACTGCATATCATTTAGCCCCTACCCTACTTATGTATCAGTCTAGTATCTAATGGGGTCAACTGATCTAATGGTTCAACCCTGCATCTTGTATTGATCTATCCTAATGTCTATTGTCCTGTCACTTTGTACTCAAATTAATCTGTTCTATATGCCTTATGGTTCAGTCCTATAGTTTCTTTTGAGAATTGTCTTCATAACATATGGATTACTCCTTTTATGTCAGATAACTATTTTAGAGGAGGGGGATACTCCTCATCTGAGTTCCAGTCTTATACTGGATTGATGTATCAAACTTTGTGGTAGGGAGTGTATGCACTAGAGGTGTAAGGGGGGTCATGGTAGTGGCCGACTGTGTGAAGATAGTATACTTCATATGTAGATATTTCAGTAATGGATGGATGTAAGTTTGTGAGAGTAATTATGAGGATGACAGGATAAGTGATATGCTATAGGAAGGATGTATGTCATTGGTAGTGTAGTGAGCAGGGATAGAGGATGATTGTTAGAGTGAAAGTGAGGAGAGAGGGATGTTAGTATATTGATTTGTTACTGTATTTAGGTTTGTGTGTTCAAAATAGGTTAGGACTTGGGTTGGGTATCAGAGGTTATGAAACTAGTGCTAAGTAACTTCAGGAAGAATAGTAGAGTTTGAGACAAGTATAGGTTTGTAGGCTATATGGAAGAACCTGGGCTTGTGGCTTGCACTTGCAATATGTAGGGCCTTGTCTACTCATTTGATTGTACTGCTAGGCAGCAGTAATAGCCCTGCAGTAGTAGTATGCAGTAGCAGTAAGGAGGGGGGGGGGGGCTTCCTTGTACCAATAGGTACTGACAGGCAAGTACACCCTTATAACCTCTGTAATCTCATATCAAGAGAAGATGGGGGTCTTTATCAGACTTAAGGGAGATTCGACAGGGATCAGATATCATGAGGATTGTCCAAGAGAGATTAGATTGTGTACCATTGGTTTCTCTGATACAGGAAACAGGTACAGACTCTAGGTTGTCCAGGAGAGATTAGATTGTGTAGATGGAAACAAGATACAAAAAATAAACTTAGTAATGCCAAACAACAGGTACAGACTCTAGGTTGTCCAGGAGAGATTAGATTGTCCAGGTACAGACTCTAGGTTGTCCAGGAGAGATTTGATTCTATAACCTGCTGCCTCAAAACTTAGTAATGCCAAACAACAGATACAAAAAATAAACAGGATAGCAAGCAAAAGATGGGTTAATCAATAGTTCAACCATGAGTCTACTACAACAGCAAATCCGTGTCAGAATAATATTATATCAGTAAAATTTGAATACCATCGATTGAAAATAAATATAGAAGGTCTAGTAGATTTTGGTAAAATTGAGGGTATGTTGTGGATGCTTGATAAGGAGTACGACACCTCCGACCATATAATTGGTAACGTGGTCTCTTTGTATTTGCTGTGGTAACGTGGTCTAATTGGGATTGCCGTGTTTTGAGTTTGTTTACTTTGGAACCCATTCTAGATGCAAGTGTGTGAGTGTCAAGATAGGATACAACAATGTCCTCTTTGTATTTTTGTTGTGGCAACTTATATGTGCGCCAATAGAATTATTTACCTCACTTATACATGGAAAAGTACATATTGAAAATAAGAAATATAGAAGGCTTGCAAGGAGGTGTTGTGGATGCTTGATGCTCCTCAAGCTCTCCAAAGTTTAGGGCATGTTTGGTAGAGATGAATAGCACCACTAATATGGACCAAACTACATGTGAACTGAATATGAGCATAATAGAGATAGAATCTGAACCAATTTGCAACAACTACATGCGAATCCAAACTACATGTGGACTGAAACTACATGTGAATATGAGCATAAACAGAATCTGAACCAAAAGAATGTGAGCATAACATGTGTTAACTGATGAAATTTGCTTTATGTGGAGCAAGCATGGTTACCTGGATATCGAGCCTAGCAACCAAGTGGCGATCCCATACCCAAAATGTAGAAGCTCAGGACCTAACTGATATGCATAAAGGCAGCAGCAACATTAATATTTATACTGACTGGAGTAACATCAACATTAATATTTTTATATCTACAGGTGTGAAGCATCAAGCATCAATATGTTTGTGTCCATGTAAAACTAGAATGATACAAATAGACAATTTAATAGGCATACCCAGGTTGGAAACATTGTAAAATTGCCTCAGAAAAATATAACTATGTTTGTAAAAAAATTAGATTGGCACTGTAATATTATCTCAGACATGGAATCTCAGTAGCACACACGTAGAAGCCGCCTCCACCATTGGAAAAGTATAATAGCTTGGTGAAGTCTGAAACTTGTGTTTCATTATACAATTCATGGGTTAGCTAGCCACAAGCCAATGACATAAAATAAAAAAAAAAGATGTAGTTTCGGGTCAAAGCTCGCCTCTCTTGGCATCAGAGACTTTGGAATAACTCTGCAAAATAAAATACAAAAAGAAACTCATTATCACCAATAATACAAGTAAAAGAAATTATGATCCAAAATGACATTGATATTATAAACTAAAATACAATACAATACCATATAAAGACCAAGTACAGAAGAGAGACTACGGTGTTGGAGATGCATTTGCATCACGGAAATCATGACTAGCTCAATCTTCTAATTTCATTCATACATGATAATTAACAATAGGGACACACTCATTTGGTTGTAGTCCTTTGCCCTTTCCATTCATTTGGTAACATCAAGCCCTAAATCTCCTGGTTCACTATAAAAGAGGGGACAACTCCATTATCTTTCCTTGGCATGAAAGGTAAGATTAACTGAAAATGCTAAGTTCACAGCCTTTATCAAAGCTCTTAAGTATCTTGCATATCTTTCAACTTTACCAACTACAGCCATTAAAACCACTTCCCCAAATTGTTGCTCTCCCTTATTTATGGTCTAGGCCACATGATCAAGATAGTGTGAGAAGCTGCAATAAGATGAGCGTGGCACTTATGCTCAGGCCTAGAAGAAGTTGAGGTTTCTCCAATTGGAAAAATTGAGCACAAAAAATAACAATGATCATCTAGGTGTGTTATCTAAGCACTTCAGTTATCAAAATTTTCTTTTCAGACTGACTTTTGATGCCACTCCGTTGATAGAAGAACTTTTACTAGAACTTGATTGTATTTCCATTCCTTGCATTCTTGCAATATCACCAATTGTAAAGCCATACTGTTTGATAAAATTCCATTGGCACTTCAAACTATCAAGCTATAATGATGTTACAAGCCCATTGCAACATCTCAGACATCAAGCCTAGATATTGTGGCAGGTAAAATCTAACAAATCATGTCTAACCGTGGAGCAATATAACTGACTTACTATGAAAGAAGGGCGAAACCCTTGATAATCAATCGACATTAGAGTGTTGGATTCTTCAAGAAACATGAGCACTTTGAACTTGTACTGTTGCCCTAGAAAATGTAGATATAAAGTCATCAAACCATAATCAAATCGACAACCCTCTTCCTTACGAAAAAGTTTCACAACTACATTCAACCACAAATAAGAATATGGAAAGTGCCAAAGAAACCCACAGTAAAAGGTATAAAATTAGCTTTCCATCAAAGAAACAACAGTAAGAAGTACACCTCCAATAAATGAAACAAGAGAGTCCTAAAAGTAAGAGATAATCGGTAGAAGCAACATTCAGTGTAGAATTCTTGCATTACACGGATAGTACTTGATTGACATAATCAGGCATCAAATTTATTGGATACCTGGATTAATTATAATTTCAGCAACTTAATTATAAAATAGGCTTCATTCAGCTACTCATACATTCATTATGTAGGTTTCTAGAACGAAAATTTCTTATACGTACATAGATTACTCTCCCACTAAAATTTTGCAAAGAAATAGATGATACCATTTTACTACTTATTTAAGGTCCAAAGGGGAAGCAAAAAAATGAAAAACACTAAAGGCAGCGGACCATGATCCATCTCTTGCACCAAACTTGAAGTATGTAGATATAGTGATATCAACAAAAAGACAACATCAAATTCAAAGTACAGTATCATGACAATTTTATTTTATATACACAAATTAATTTCAAACTTTGTTGTTGATACGTAGATTAAAGTTATCTAATTTGAGCCGAAAGTACACTATCATGACAATTTCTTAAATATTAATATATGCACAAATTAAACCAGAACTCATATGTAAAATTAAAATCAAATTTCTTAGGTAAAATTGGGGGAAGAAGAAGAAATTGAACCTACAGTTCAGCCATGGGTCTCCGTAGATACGTGGAGGTCCTATAATAGCGAAAACATCGAAGTAAAAGTAAAACCCTAAATAAAAACAAGAAAATTGGGGGAGTAAAACCCTAGAAAAAGGAAACTGGAGGGATAAGATTTGTGCTCACAAATTTGTACTCCTCTCCCCTTCTCTTGCTATGATCTGAACACAAACAAAAAAATCAAAATCAAAAGAAGAAGAGGAAGCAACCGACAAATATTTCCCAAAATAATTTTGGAAGAAAAACAAAAGAGGAAGAGGAAGTAGCCGAACCTATTTCGAGAGAGAAGAAGAGGAAGAATCGCGAGAGGAATTTTTAGGCGGGAGAGGGGAGGGAAGTTTTTGGCCAAAAAAAAATTCGCGGGGAGAGGTTTTGAGGCTGCGGGGGAGAAGGTGTTAGAGTGAAATATAAGAGTCTTAAAAATTTTGGCAGCTCTTATTTTTTGTGTTATTGAGTTTTACGGCATTCATGGTATGCCCTCTTTTGTATAAAAAAAATTAAGACATTCAATGCACGTCGTAAATAATGTAATAAATTACATTCTAACTAATTTACGGCATTCACTAAAATGCATGTCGTAAAATATATATTTACGGCATACTATCTTATGTACGCCTTAATTTTAATGTCGTAGAAAGTCACTTTTCTTGTAGTGAGTCTAGATTGGACTAGATAGACTTGTTTAGACCTAGTATGGCTAGTTTAACCTCGTTTGACCTAGTTTGACTTAATTAGACTAGAAATGACCTAGTTTGACTGTTAGGGTTGACTAGAGTTGACCAAAGGTTGACTTTAGCCTAGATTGACCCCAAACTTCTTGAAGATGCATTGTAGCAGTCTATTTCCTTATTTTAGACTTGTTGTGACTTGTACTGTTCTATAGGATATACACCACTCCTCGGACATTATATTCTTTCGGACATTCGGGATACCAGGCGAGTACATTCTCTGATCATTTCATATCCTGTTTAGAATTATTTTCCTGCTTTTAATTACTTTACTTGATACTATCACGTTGGTCACACAGATTGGTACTATATGGATCTTTTCATGAGATGTTATCCCCCTCAGGAGCATCGGATACTGCTTGTTTTGTGCGTTTCACGAATCATCACGTATCTCTATGCTTCCTCTGATTCACGAATCTCTTGTGACACATGTACTCTCATGTTCACAGAGCCATCATGAATCACCTTCACGTATCACTCATTTTATGAGCCATGTGAAGTTTCACGAATCTTAACATAACTTGAACAGATCTTTGTGTATTGATTGGGGATGGGGGAGTAGAAATAGACATGTGAATATTAACCAAGTAGCTGTAGTATGAATCACTCTCTTAGCTGTAGTCATGAATCTCATATGCCATTCACATGTTTATATTTTCTCTGACTCACTAATCACTATTAGTTCTCTATGTATAATAGATATTTCTATTACAGTTCTCTCTCTGTTTACATACTGTATTTCTTCAGTTCACGTATCTTACTTTACTGCATGATTATATTTTCTAACCTGCTATGATCTGTTGAGATGTACTATACTCGCTTCTGTCCTGACTGGACCTGTTGAAAATATTACAGAGATGAGGAGGAGGCCCTATGTACCACCTATTACGGAGCAGGATTAGACGACACTTGCGACCTGGTTCCTCGGAGGACCCAGCTGCAGTACAGGATGCTACTCCCATAGTCTAGGCTAGATAGCTAGGCTTTAGTTTTCTTTCAGCTTTGTTATTGATTTTTTCAGTTGTTCTTCTGAGATGTTGTTATATTAGAGACTTGTATTGAGCTGGATGTTCTTGAGTTGTTATCTTAGACACTTAGATTTTCTCCCTCTTAATTATATCATTGTGCTTTTGATCTCTCTATCTACCTTTACTATTCTGTATCTGCCTTAGATGTAATTGAGACTGTTCTGTTATGTCACCTCCATTTAGAGTGTATATACTATACAGGTACCTTTACATGTAGATTATTGACTAGGACAGTGTTCTACCGCTGACACTGCGGTGTAGGCTGGGCGTTGTTACGTTCTCGTACCCTCACAGTGGGTGCGGGTCGTGACATGTCATGCTCGTGAGATCATTTCCTTCAATAATGGTCGTCGATTTAGGATTCTAGTTCTTGGTTAGCCCGTGAAGCACCTTCTGAATCTTTTCATGATTGCTGTATTCATTTCCAAGGGAAGATAAAGGATTAAAATGTCTAGGAACAGAGTAAACATATTTGTGATAGTCTCATTAGGCTTCATTTTGAAGGCCTCAAACTCTTGTGTGTCGTAAGATTTTGGACTCCTTCACTTGTGAAGAACCTTCATGAGTAACCTCAAGAAGTTTCCAAACCTCATGAGATGTGACATACAGAAACTCTATCACTACAACAAAAAATCTTTAATGACGGCTAAATCATCATTAATGACAAAACCATGACACTTTTTTCAAAGCAACCGTTGTGAAAATGGGGTTATAACTGTTTTTTAAAAGA
>JANAVB010000156.1:0-21586 GCA_029216955.1 Iris pallida | reverse complement strand
TCGTATTCGTAGTCATTTGTCGTGTCATGTTTTCTTGTATATTTCCTGTGCATGATGAAACTGTTAGATAGGTATGTATATTATGTATCTTGCTATGTCCTGTGAGGACCTGATGATCTCTTCAGGTTTAGCGATTGCATGGAGTTAGCTAGTAGTCCTGGATGGCAGAGAATTTACGATTCTTGTGGGATTCAGGTATCATTATTACGTTTGATATCCTTTCGTTCTCTACATTCCTTGTCATGAGTTATCCTATTTATTGATTCAGTTTAGAGACTCTTGTTATTTTCCTTGGAGTCTCATTGGACAATTATGCTAGTGGGCTGCAGACCGCGACCATAGTGTTCATTCATGTTTTGTACACTTATTATGGATTTGAGATATAGATTACATTGCCATGATATGGTAGTATACCATAGCCTTGACAGCGTTTACATAATCGAGAGAAGCTAGAGTCCGCTCGATACGTAGCTGGCTGGCTCACGTGCTCGCGTCCGAAAAGCGGGTGCGGGTCGTGACAGCATTTAATGCTCTTGATTCGATTTTAGATTTATTTTTGAGATGAAGCCGACGGTTACTGGGGATAAAGTTCCCAAATGTTGACTTTATCTTTAATGATCTCGAAAACCGAAGAGACACTCGACGGTTACTGGGAATAAAGTCTCCAAACGTCGTTCCTATCCTTAATGATCTCGAGAATCGAAGAGTCTCTCTTCAGCAACTCTATAAATATGAGTCA
Source organism: Iris pallida (assembly GCA_029216955.1). NCBI lineage: Eukaryota > Viridiplantae > Streptophyta > Magnoliopsida > Asparagales > Iridaceae > Iris > Iris pallida. The sequence continues at coordinate 20,847 of JANAVB010000156.1, read as the reverse complement.
TTCAGAGAGAGATTTTCCTATTTCATCTTTTCCTCCTTTGACCTCATCATACTTTCTGCTATGGCTCCAAAAGCTTCTAAGTCGATTGGTACGGCGGCCAAAAGGAAGAGACTTGTTTCTCCGTCGAGAGCGGCAAATAAGCCTTTTTTTCATGGTGAGCAGATGATGACTGAAATTTCAAATGGCCATAGCGTATATTTTCATGCGTGGGCCTGTCACATACTGCCTCTGCTATAAGCCTGGTCGATTTATACCCTATCTCGTCTGGACCATATGTGTTCTTGTACGATAGGGCCGCATGGACTGGGCCGCATAACTACTGCTCATTCGAACATGAGCCACCTGAGTGCCTCAAGGTGGATCTGTATGAATTTTCCATGACTAAGCCGCATAGGTGCCGCATGAGCACTTTATGATCGGGACGCATAAATTTTTTATGACTGAGCCGCACGATAATGACTGAGCCATATAAATGCTGCATGAGTACTTCATAACTTTGGGGCTGTATGTCTTGGCTGGGTCGTATAACTGGCTAGGCCGCATAACAAAGTTCTTTGTTTTCTCGGAGCTAAACTGTCATGACCCGTTACCCAAATTGTTGGACCGGGCCGAGTCATGTCCAGCCTACGCTTGGTTAAAGCTTAGTAAGCTGTTCTAAGAGTTTATACATGAATTATACTAAGTATGCTAACATTAAGCCAAATAAGATTTTATCATAACACAGCTTCTATTGACGAAAGTAAACAAGTATTAAAAGTTATTACACCTCAAATATATGAGACTGGAGACAAAGTCCAGTATCCAAATATAAGTTCAAATCAAAATCTAAGTCTCAAAACACATAAATGATATCTAAGCAAGGTTCTCCACTGGGCCTCTTTTGGAGCATAGGCCAGGTCCTCAAAAGTAGTCCCGTAGTAGGCATCACATAACATTTCCTCCTCGAAAAGTACACCTACAACGTTATCCTGTCAGGACGGGAGCAAGTACTTGTACTACAAACATATAATACTGATAATGTAATGAAAAGAGATAAAATAACATAATCATGGCACATCTTGATTTATCCAGTTTTAGATACATTTCATCATGGCAATATATGTTTGTTTTAAAGTTTAAAATTGTAGTATGTACGTGATCGGTCAATAGGTAGTAGGATGTACTGTGGTACATATTAATTTTCTGAAGTGCACATACGTACACTTAATGGCATCGGTGTATATACATACATAAACGCAGGATCAGACATACGACAAAGTTGCATATAGAATGTAACAGTGCACGGTAAATACATACGGAGATGGGGGGCATGATCACGTACTCTACTAACAGTTTTTCCATAACCCATTTTATAACATATGAGTGATACTAAGAGTAGTATAAAGCATGACATGTACTGAGAACCGGTAAGAAGCATGTGAAGATATGACTTGTAGTTATCCATAAAGCAGTATTTTAACAAGGTTTAAGCACAGTTTATTGTTATAAGCAGTAAATAAGCATGTAGGGGTACTTGTCTCGAACAAAGCAAGAATAAGAATATGAAGATACAGATGTCCGGTGTCCTGTCAAAATGATATACAATCTCAGTCTCTAAGTTATGATTGAGTTTTATACTAGTGGTGTGACACGACTCCTAACTGGACACTAGCTAAGTGGTGACCTAGCATATAAGTCCAATGTGGGGTGACACTATATCTAAACCAACACTTAGAGTCCTTAAAAACACAAGGATCACTTTAGAGTTTCATAAAAACCAAACATACATACATACATATATATATATATATATATATATATATATATATATATATATATATATATATATATATATATATATATATATATATATATATATATATATATACTAGTCATAACCCGTGCCCATAGGGCATGGTTCATTTAAGGTATTCCCCCTCAAAATCTTGGACCCCCAATTTTAAATGAATAATAATAATTATGAGGCCCCCATCAAAATATTAAATCCCAACCACTGCCGGATGTGAATTTTCTTTGGATTTCCCATAAAATCTCACTCTCAATAATGCTCATCCACAACCATTATGAGTGCAAACCCCACTCTTTGGATTCCCCATAAAACCCCACTCTCAATAATGCTCATTCTCCATAAAACCCCACTCTCAATAATGCTCATCCACAACCATTATGAGTGCAAACCCCACTCTTTGGATTCCCCATAAAACCCCACAACCGTTGATTTACCAAGATTAAATCCCAACCACTCTTTATCTTGGCACAGTCAGCCCTAGGATTCAAAAACCTTTGTGTTTTGTATAAGATATATATATATATATATATATATATATATATATATATATATATATATATATTAAGGGTGATACAAAAATATATATATATATATATATATTAAGGGTGATACAAAAAGAAAAATCTACATATGTTGTCGAATGATAAAATAAATATCACCAACGTGTCCAGAATGGTCAAATTAGCTAAGATAGCCTACCCATGAGCCTAATTTGGACATAGGAGCAAAATGGTAATTTTGGGACAAAATGATGTCCGTCACTTGACACACTTTGCACCCAAAAATTTATCAGGATAGAAGTCTACAAAATATAGCAAATTATATGTCCACGAATCCAGAATGATGATACGAACCCAACGGTATATCCGAAATGGGATTCGGATGACCCGATCACAAAATGGTCCATTGACCTGGATATTGGTATCCGATTTGCACAAAAATGTGTGTCGAAGCTGAATTCCACAAAATCTAACAAAGTATATGTCAACGAGTCCAGAATGACAACACGAACTCAATGGTATATTCAGAATTGGATTCCGACGAGCCGATCTCAAAATGACACGTTGACCCAGACATTAGAATCTGGTTTGCATCGAAATACGTGCCAGAGATAATGTCTTCAAAACTCAGCAAATTATATGTCAACGAGTCCAGAATGATGATACGAACTCAACATCTGAAATTGGATCCCGATGAGCCGATCTCAAAATGACTCGTTGACTCATACTGTTGGACCAGCTTTGCACTGAAATGCGTGCCAGGGCCCACGTCCTCCAAATCTAACAAACTTTATATAAAATTGTGCCAGAATAACACCACGACTCTACTGGTAGTGTCAGAAATTGAATCCGGAGTCTTGGGTTCAAAATAGAATTTTACAAATACAAAATTAAGAATTCGGATAGCCAACTTTGGTGTCAAATTCGACCAACAAAACGTGCTTACAATGAAATAAAACTGAAAGGAAAGGAAGAGGGTTATACCAGCTACGCACAGGAACTGGTGGCACGCCAAACGGAGCTGTGAAGGCGGAGTTACGAGTTGACGAAGTCGGCTCCACAAAGCTGTCCAAAAATAGTATAATTCAAAGTGTCAACTTGGTGGCCGATTTATTGACACAAAGTCACAGTCAACCAAATATTGATAACATTGACTAAATAATACTTATAATAATTCAATACGACACACGATGACTACATCCAGTTCAAGTCAGACGACAGCTCAGTCTTTGCAATGCTAGTTATTTTTTAGTCTGTATTTTATACATTTATTGAGTCTAGACTGTTGTAAGCTGAGTTATGCTGAGCTCTTGAGACTTTACCTATAACCTACCCAAAATCCATAAGCTCCACACATCCAAATAAGCCCATTGGACCAGAAGACCCATTCTGTGCTCTGGAGACAGAGTTCGGGCCGAACTCTGTCCCCTATAAATCAGCACCCTTATTTTTAGGATTGGCTGGTTGCTAGTTGTCCAACGGCCAAATATTCAAAAATTCCTACCAAAATTCTGGCCAAATTCTGCCTGCTAATATCCTATAAATAGGCCATGAATTCTCTTATTTTCAATCATCCAATCTTCTCATCTCTTCTCTCTTAAGCTCAATACAAGACATACCCTTCTTCATCTACTAGCCACAAGCTCCCTAAGCCCCAAGTGCTCAGCATCTTTCAGTTAGGAGTTTTGTGCAAGAGTTCAAGAAGTCGCTTGGAAAATTTCAAGCATCGCCACTACGATCCTTTGTAAGAAGTTGACGTGTTTTTCTGAAGAAAAGGCACGGGGTGTAACTACTATTTCATAAATAGTGGATTGAATCCTGAGCTAGAGTTCTCAGGCCTGGACTAGTCCTCTACGAGAGAAACCAGGTTAAAATTGGCTGTGTTTGCGTATGCCTTCTTGCCCCTTATTTATTTTCGTATTTACTCTGTTTAATTTTAGCTTGTGAAAGAGTTTAATTTTTAATTGGCTATTATCGCTATAAACTCTATTCACCCCCCTCTAGAGTTTCCATCTGTTCTTCAATTGATATCAGAGCTCTGTTCTCTTAACAAGGATTAACATCCTAGAGCTGATCCATGGCAACCACACAATCCATGATTTCCAATCACGGTGAAGGGCAGTCCACTCATAGGCCTCCCCTATTTTGATGGAACTAACTACACCTATTAGAAAACTATGATGAGCTTTTATCTCAAGTTGCTAGACTTCGACCTGTGGACCATCATCATAGATGGTTACAAAAAGCCCGCCAGGATAGTTGTCGATGGTGATCTCGTTGAGAAACCACATGACAAATATTCTGAGGAAGAGAAGAAACAGGCAAGTCTAGACGCGAGAGCTATTAATGCTTTATTCTGTGCTATAGACAGGAATGAGTTCAATAGGGTCTCAATATGCACCACCTCTCACGAAGTATGGAGACTTCCAGAAATGACGCATGAAGGAACCACACAATATAAGAAATCAAAGATAAGCCGTCTCATTCAAGAATATGAGGCTTTCAAGATGAAGCCAAATGAGACAATCACGTCAATGTTCACAAGATTCCTCGACATCATCAATCCTCTATCTTCACTCGGCAAATAATATACAAATCACGAGAAGATTCGCAAGTTACTTAGGGGGCTACCAAAAATTTAGAACCCTAAGGTGACAGCCATCATAAAAAGAAATGATCTCACAACGATGTCCATGGAGACTTTGATGGAAAAGTTGATGACTTGTGATCTTGACCTCAAAGACTTCGAAGAGCCTGCTCCTAAGGCTAAGAAGATCGCCCTCAAAGCTCACCGACGAAGGGCTGACCCCGAAGAAACTGATGACGACTCGGAAGGTGATGATCAAGCTCTCCTCGTCCACAACATCAAGAAATTCCTTCACTTCAATCGAAGAAAGAAGGAACCACAAGAAGATGACGAAGAAGAGCCAACTTGCTATGGTTGCAAAAAGACTGGATATGTCCGAAAAGACTGTCCATTCTTAAAGAAGAGCAATCGTTATGAGAAACCATACAAGAAGACTTCCACAAAGAAATATTCCAGCACAAGCATTTGGCATGAAAGCGAAGCTAGTGACTCCGAGGAAGAAAAGGACTCACCTTAAGATACTGCAAATGTGTGCCTAATGGCAACATCCGATAAGGTATCAAACGAAACTCTTGATGACTTCACTTTTGATGAACTTGGCGATGCTTTCACCGATTTACTTAGTGATCACAAAAAGGTCATTGGTAAATACAAACACGCCAAAGAAAAGATCAAAAGTCATGAAGTCGAAATTCAAAGACTTTCTTTATTGCTTGATAACATTAGAGACACTTTGCCCACGGATGTCACAGATGAGGTATCTAAGCTTAAAATAAGCTTACATGATGTCGAGAAACGCATTGAACAACAAACACAAGAAATTACAGCACTCAACACGGAGCTTGCTGAAGAAAAAAGTAGACACAAGATTTCTATTACTAAGATATATGGTTTGAATGCTAAGGTAAATGAACTGCAGGATATCTCTAAGAAATTAGAGACCAAATTGGGAAAACAGGTCGTTCAACCTCAAATCCAATCACATAAGACACACACAAAGCATGACACTACTCATACTAGTCAACCACGACATCCACCTGCAGTACATAATCATGCTTATATGTACACACATTTTCATAAAGCACACAAACCAGATGCACGTAGAAATTCTCATATGTCACATAATCATCATTCTATACATAGATATCATCACCATGCTAACTCTACATATAGACATCATCACCATGCCATTCCATATAGACATTATCACCATACTACTCCACATCACTCTACTCATAGACATCATCACCATGCTAGCTCTACACGTCATCATCATGCCACTCCACATCACTCTACTTATAGATATCATTCTCATGTTCCTAACATAAATAAGAATGCTCTTTGTACTTATTGTGGATCTTATGGACACATTTCACCACAATGTAGAGTTAGAAGATTAATGGATAGAAAGATATATGCATGGTTTTTGAAAACTAACTTTTCAGGACCCTCAAGAACTTGGGTACCAAAGGTCACATCTACTCTTGATGTAGGTGGACCTTCCCTCCTCAACTAAAAGTAAGTGGATTCTCGATAGTGGATGCTCGCGGCATATGACGGGAGACGCAAATCTTTTCGCATCACTATCGATGAAGAGAGAGGGATATGTATCCTTCGGCAACAACTTAAAAGGATACATTATAGGTAATGGTATCATTGGTCATCCTCCCTCTCCCGTAAGTCTGCCTAGTGACCGAGTTAAAGCATAACCTGCTCAGCATTAGTCATCTTGCTGACCATGGATATGACATTAACTTTGGATAAAATAAATGCTTTATTTATGATAGGTCAACAAGAGACATCACTTTTGAAGGGATAAGAGAGGATAACATTTATATTTTCTTTTTGTCTAGAGATACTAACAATGCAGGTAGATGCCTATATGCTCATAAAGATGAAAGATTACTATGGCACCAGCACCTTGGTCATGCCAATATGGATACTATATCCAAGCTGTCGACCAAGAAGCTAGTTAGAGGCTTGCCCGATATCACATTCAAAAAGGACACGGTATATGCCGAATGTGAATTGAATAAGGCAACCAAGTCCTCATTTCATTCCATTAACTCTGAAAGTACTACTAGACCCCTGCAACTACTCCATATGGATTTATTTGGCCCTAGTAGAGTAGCCAGTCTTGGTGAAAAACTCTATGCCTTTGTTATTGTTAATAACTTTTCTAGATTTACTTGGGTTTTCTTTCTTACAAATAAAAGGGATGCTATTTCAGTTTTCAAGATTTTTGTTAAGAAAGTTCAAAACGAAAAAGGTTACATGATTACTCGAATCCGAAGTAATCATGGAGGCGAATTCAAAAATTCTGATTTTGAAAAGTTTTGTGATTCTAATGGTTTTGATCATGAGTTTTCTTGTCCAAGAACTCCTCAACAAAATGGTATTGTGGAGCGGAAGAATAGGACTCTTGGTGATATGGCTAGAGTCATGTTGAACAAATTCTCACTTCCGAAATACTTTTGGGCTAAAGCTGTCAGTACAGCATGCCACATTTTAAATAGGGTGCTTATTCGTCCTATTATGAAAAAACACCCTATGATCTTTGGTTTGGGAGAACCCCAAATGTTTCTTATTTTAGAGTTTTTGGCTGTAGATGTTTTATCCTTAACACCAAAGACAACTTAGGCAAATTTGATGCCAAAGCTGACGATGGTATTTTCCTCGGCTATGCTGCCAAGAGCAAGGGATATAGAGTATTTAACAAATGGTCATTAATTGTGGAAGAGTCTACCAATGTGACTTTTGATGAAGATAACAGTATAGCAGCAACTCTTGATGATGATGTTGAGCCATCAACTTCTACTCCAATAAATACCACAACCGAAACCAATTCTATGGAGGGCTTGCCAAAGAAATTCTCTTTCAAGCCGTCACATCCAGAAAATTTGGTGATAGGTGAGGTTTCACGTGGAGTGACTACTATATCATCATTAAGAGACTCTATTGCTAGCACTGCCTTTATCTCATAAATTGAGCCGAAAAACGTTTTAGAAGCTTTCAATGATAAATTTTGGATTTATGCTATGCAAGAGGAACTCAACCAATTCGAGAGGAGCCAAGTATGGGAACCCGTTCCTAGACCGGCTAATCACTCGATTATTGGTACTAAATGGGTTTTTAGAAACAAAGTAAATGAAGATGGTTCATTTACACACAACAAAGCTTGTCTAGTAGCCCAAGGATACAACCAAGAGGAAGGTATCGACTACGATGAGACGTATGCTCCTGTTGCTAGATTGGAATCCATTCGGATGCTTTGTGCATTTGCAAACTTTCAAAATTTCAAATTATTTTAAATGGATGTTAAAGTGCTTTCTTGAATGGATTTATTAAGGAGGAAGTTTATGTAAAACAACCCCTGGCTTTGAAAATCACAAATTTTCCGACCATGTGTTCAAGCTAAAGAAAGCACTATATGGCCTCAAACAATCCCCTAGAGCTTGGTATGAATGGCTAAGCAATTTCTTGCTTGAGAAAGGTTTTTCAAAAGGGATAATTGACACCACACTTTTCATAAAATCTTCAAAAACACTATTCTTTTAGTACAAATATATGTAGATGATATTATATTTGGTTCTACTGATGAAACCCTCTGTCAAGATTTTGGCAAGTGTATGCAGACCGAGTTTGAGATAAGTATGATGGGGGAGCTCAACTACTTTCTTGGACTGCAAGTCAAACAAATGTCAAATGGAACATTCATCTGTCAATCGAAGTATACAAAGGACATGCTGAAGAAATTTGACCTTGACAACGTCAAACCAATCAGCACTCCAATGTCTACTACAACTAAACTTGAACCAGATGAAAGCGGCAAACCCGTAGATCAACGTAAATATCGAGGTATGATAGGCAGTCTACTCTATTTAACTGCTAGTCGTCCTGATATTATGTTTAGCATTTGCCTGTGTGCTAGATATCAAGCAAATCCTAAGGAATCACACATGACTGCAGTTAAGCGTATCTTTTGATACCTTAAGGGTACAGTTACAGTGGGCCTATGGTATCCCAAGACAACAGCATTTGACCTCATTGGTTACTCTGATGCTGACTACGCCGGATGCAAGGTCGATTGTAAAAGTACGAGCGGTACGTGTCATTTATTAGGAAAGGCTTTAGTCTCTTGGTTTAGCAAGAAGCAGAATTCTGTCGCACTATCCACAACAGAAGCTGAATACATCGCAGCTGGGCGTTGTTGTGCACAAATTCTGTGGATGAAGCAAACCCTTGAAGACTACAACTTATCTTTTGTGCACATTCTAATCTTTTATGACAACACTAGTGCTATAAATCTAACTAAGAACCCAATATGTCACTCACGCATGAAGCACATTGAAATACGTCACCACTTTTTGCGTAATCATCAGCAAAATGGCACGATTAACTTAGAATTTATTGACACTGATCATCAGTTAGCAGATTTCTTTATAAAGCCATTATCCGAAGAGCGCTTCAATTTTCTTTGTCGTGAACTGGGAATTTTGGATGAAGCTGTTATAAATTAAAATAAACCTGCATAAATATCGATTATGTCGTGATTCTCTTATGATGAACTTGCTATGGGTACAAACTGAAAGGGCCCTTCTGACAACAAGGCGTAAAAGCCTAAGCGACACGGTACACTAGTCCTCAGGACTACCTCTAGCTGGGATCCGGCCCCTGCAGCTAACCCATGGCAACTTCAAAATATTGAATTATGATATCATTCCTTGTTTATTACACGGTGTATTTTTTTTTATTACTTGCTGAAATACTTATTTTTCAACTTCACCTTGCTGCTTTGAGTTTATTCTCTGTCACTCCTTGTTTACCTCTTGGATCCTTTCTTGTACTTATACTCTTATCTTATTTTAGTCTTTCTTACTTAACCATTTTTTTCTTATCAGCCTGATTCCTGTTCTATGACCAGAATCCGAAATTCGGCCCTTACCAGAGTTCGAGCCGAATTCGGCCTGACTGTTCCAGAATCGGGAATAGTCTCAGCCGCTGATCTTATTTTGATCCAATGGCTATTATTTGCTTCGACCAAATGGTACCCTTCATATATTTTTGGGTTCTCCTCCCTCTTCTTCTCCATTGCCACCTTTTTCACTCCTCCAAACCTATTTTCTCCAAACCCTAACCCTAGTTTCTCCTTTCTAGAGTTCATCTCTTCCCCAAACTCAAGGAGAAGGTCTCTTTTTCAATTCTCCTTCATTGTTCATCACTATTTCCATATCTCAATTTCCTTCATTATCTTTATTGTGTTATGGCTCCTCGTTTGTTCAACCGTGGGAAGAGACTTCGGACCGAGGGAGCATCCTCGTCGAATGCTCCTCCTCGCGTTGAACCGCCCATTGCACCACCCGTTGCACCGACCGTTGAACAACAACCACCTATCCATCCGTTGTTCAACCCGCCACGTCCACTCGACCCAAACACTTATGACGACCGAATTTTTGTATCACTCGACGCTTCAAATGCTTGGTTTAGTGATTTTCAGACACGTCCGGTGTTTGCGGGTCACCCTATAAATTTTACTATATTTTCACAATATGACTCTATTTTTCATGATCTTTGTATTGACGAACTTGTCACCACGAATTCCGTCATTATTATAGTGCTATTCAAATGTTTTACTGCAACCTCACCCATGATGATACCCATATTTTCTCAGGGTTGCGGGAATTGACATCTCTTTTGATGATTTTGATTTGGCCGAACACCTTGAACTCCAAGAGCCAAACTCATGGGAGAAGCTTGTTGAAGCTCGATCATTTCAATTTCTCGATAGGTCTTCACTTGAAAGCTTCAAGGACGACTTGTGTACTCCGAACATACGTCCTCGTAAGCTTATGGCCAAATATCTCAATCCCTACTATTATGAACATCATCGGATCATCTTCAACACCATTCTACCCAAAGCGGGTTCCACCGATGAAGTCACTTATTTTGAAATATCGGCATTGTATCATCTCCACTTTCGTATTCCTTTTAATCTTCTACGTACCATGATGGACTGGATGATTAATTGTAGGAAGAAACCAAGATCTTTGGTTTATGCATTATATCTTCCTATGGTCTTTCGTGCATTTCATGTACCCCTTGATGAGTGTCCATTTCTTACCTGCCCCTGCCTTTCTCTCTAAGGCACGGAGACTTCAGGCAGTCGTTGGCTCACCTATTGCATTTGAGCACTCCGATGATGAGCCCGACGTACCTCCACTTGGACAGGATGCGCCTCCTCCTGCTGCTTCTCTTGAGTCTCTCCAGACCATGCTCCGAGATCGCTTCACCTTAGAGGACGATCGTTGGACTCAACTGGATTACCGGACTACCTTGCAGATGAGTGTCATCAGCAACTCGCTGCACGATATTCGGTATTCCATGTCTCGCCATCCTTCCCTGCCTATTCCTATGGAGCGGGACCCCGGTCGTGAGGGACATCGTATTGATGATCCTTGGGTCATGCGCTACTTGGATACGGATGCAGCTTTCGTGGACCCCAGTCGTTCCTTCTCTGGTCCTTCCGACGACGCTGGGCCTTCGCGAGCTCGATGATGGATATGGATTCTACTTGCTGCTGCTACTGAGGATCGTAGCTTATGATTTATGCTTTTTGGATTTCAGTTGATTAGTTGCATTTCTGCACTTTGGTTGTAGTAGACTTATTATCTTTTGATGACTTTTATTATGTGTGACTCTTAAAAACATTCAGTAGTTTCATTCTCGTTATATTAGTTTATATGCAGTTTCTTCTCTTTTGGTGTGCTTGCCAGTTATTAATTGTTTCTGCTTTATCTTACATTGCTAAATGCCAAAAGGGGGAGATATACATATTCTATATTCTTTTTGTCTATGTATATGTGCTTTGGAGAAGATACTTTTATCAGGCCATCAGGACAGGATAATTCAAAGCAATGTTTACGGGGGAGCTACTGTTAGCTCGGCATGGTTTACGGGGGAGCTATGCTTTTTGTCTTTGAATGTGTCCAGGTATGAATATTGAATATACAATTATTATTTTGTCAATTATCAATATGGGGGAGATTGTTGACACAAAGTCACAGTCAACCAAATATTGATAACATTGACTAAATAATACTTATAATAATTCAATATGACACATGACGACTACATCCAGCTCAAGTCAGACGACAGCTCAGTCTTTGCAATGCTAGTTACTTTTGAGTCTGTATTTTATACATTTATTGAGTCTAGACTGTTGTAAGCTGAGTTATACTGAGCTCTTGAGACTTTACCTATAACCTACCCAAAATCCATAAGCTCCACAAGACCCATTTTGTGTTCTGGAGACAGAGTTCGGGCCGAACTCTGCCTCCACACAGAGTTCGGGCCGAACTCTGTCCCCTAAAAATTAGTACCCTAATTTTTAGGGTTGGTTGGTTGCTAGTTGTCCAACGGCCAAATATTTGAAAATTCCTACCAGAATTCTGGCCGAATTCTGCCTGCTAATATCCTATAAATAGGCCATGAATTCTCTCATTTCCAATCATCCAATCTTCTCATCTCTTCTCTCTTAAGCTCAATATAAGCCATACCCTTCTTCATCTACTAGCCACAAGCTTCCTAAGCCTCAAGTGCTCAGCATCTTTCAGTTAGGAGTTTTGTGCAAGAGTTCAAGAAGTCGCTTGGAAAATTCCAAGCATCGCCACTGCGATCCTTTGTAAGAAGTTGACGTGCTCTTTTGAAGAAAAGGCACGGGGTGTAACTACTATTTCACAAATAGTGGATTGAATCCTGAGCTAGAGTTCTCAGGCCTGGACTAGTCCTCCACGAGGGAAACCAGGTTAAAATCGGCTATGTTTGCGTATGCCTTCTTGCCCCTTATTTATTTCCGCATTTACTCCGATTAATTTTAGCTTGTGAAAGAGTTTAATTTTAATTGGCTATTATCGCTATAAACTCTATTCACCTCCCTCTAGAGTTGCCATCTGTTCTTCACGATTTAGAGGTATCAAATGACAAAATTAACGGACGAAACTTGAGTGGAGTGAAGAGCTATATACCAAGATTGTGACGGAGCAAAGGGTTCGTCGATTCCAACGGTTGGAATTCTCGAAAAATATGCGCGAAGATGCTGCGATGAAGCACACTTTCTGAGTTCAAAACTCGCACGTCACAACAGAATTTCATGCAAAATGCACGGATAGCCTATGTATCGCATCGGGGAGGAGGAGGATGGCAATGGGGAGCTCGCCGGAGGGTGCAGCCCGGAGGAGGGGGTGTCGTGGTGGCGGTGTGTGGCGGCTGCGACGCCGTCTTGCGGCTGCTGGTGGCAGCTGCTGCTGCCGTTCATGTTGCTGTTGCAGCTGCTGCGCTGCCACTGCTGTAAATGTGGGTGCTGCTTGCTGCGCGCTGGGGTACGGCGAGCGGCACGGGCGGCATGGCGGCCCGACGGTGGTGGCCGCGATGGCGTACGGCGGTGGAGGTGAGGGTGATGATGATGGTGTGGTGGTGGTAGTGGTGTGATGGTTATGGTGGTGATGGTGTTGATGATGATAATTGTGTTTGAAGAAGAAGAGATAAAGAAGAAGAAGAATAGAGGGAGGAAGGGTGTTGTGCTGTAGAGAGAGAGAGGGAGAGATATTTTAAAGAAAGAGAAAGTTGAGAGAGAGAGAGAGAGAGAGGTTGGCTAGGGGTGGGGAGGGTGCGTGTGCTGTTAAGAGAGGGAGAGTTATGTGTGTGTGTACATATATATTATATATATAGAAAGAGAGAGAGTTGTGTAGTAGAGAGAGATATTATAGAGAGAGTGTGTAGGAGGAGAGAGAGAGGTCAGTGAGAGAGAGGGGGTGTGTGCTGACATGGTGATGGGGTGAGGGAGTGTTTGTGTGGGAGTGTTTTAAGGAGAGATATATATAAAAATAAGATATTTGATGAAGTAAAGAGGGAAAGAGAGATATTTTAAATAGGAAAAAAGAGAGAAATTATGTGGGGTGTTTGGGTAGTCATGAGAGGACAACATGGAGCTTGGGTTTGGGTTCGTTTGATCCGGGTCGGGTCAAAATCGGGTTTGGCAAAATAAATAGATTAATTTTTGGTGTTTTTGATCATGGGTAAATAAGTAGCATGTGGAGGCTAAACTAAATGGGACACAAGCGTCATGTGGGTAGTAGGCTTCATGTGGGCCAGGTCCATATGTTGGGTTGACAGGTTTGGGTCGAAAGGGTGTCCCCAATTCGAGTCGAAGATTAAATGTGACTCCATCGGATGAATTAAAATTGGGTCTCGTGTTAGAAAAGTCGTACGAAGCAAATGAAGGACAAAATGGTGTGTCTGAGTGGGACACGAAGGTCATGGGTGTAGGGTGTCTCGAGTAGATCATGCATGAGAAGTTGGTTTGGAGAAAATGACTAGTCTTGTGCTCCTAAATTAAAAGTCATAACGACGTACATATAATGATCATAGATAAAAGTGGGAAATTAATTAATAATTATTTACTGATCAAATGGTCTAAATTGATCCAAAGTTGTGTGATACAAAAAAGCACAAGGGAACGAGTTTGAGTGGGATACCTTATACCAAAATAAATATAATCTGGTCTACTATAAAACTCATGAAAAGAGTTTCCAGAGATTGGCATCCCTGACGCTCCAGAAATCAAAGTCGCAGAAATAAACATTTAATGATCAAAAATAATTATAATAAAATATTTATCGAAAATAATTCATTTAGAAAATTTAAAATAAACCCTAAAATTCAGGGGGCTTACATCCTACCCACCTTACAAGAATTTCGTCATCGAAATTTAAAATCATCCAATAGGTCAAACTATAACATGTAGCTACTCTGGCTACGATACTTAATCTTCTACCATGTGATTATCTTTTCTGTTTTCTTTACAATCTTTTTGGTTTATGTTCAACAAATGTCCTTCTATCATAAACTACATCATGTATCCTTTAGAATCTTACATACTGATATGGAACCTTAATGTATACCCTAAAATATAAGTATATTCTCTAGGTATGTTTATAAGCCAACAATGCTTGAACATCAACCATACTTTCAACCTCAATTGTAAATACTTAATTTACTTATTATATCCTAAAGTATCCTTATTCTATCAATCCACAGGCCCTTTGCATTATTTGTCTTCAATCCTTTCCTACAGCTTCTCCTTGAAATTATACGTTCAATACTTATCCTTGGCATAGGGCCTTCTTCTTTTTACTCAATAACTCCTCCGAATATAAATTCTTAATTTCAAACTTCCGATTTATTAATTACCAATGTACATATGTCCTTGCCTTGTTCCTTGTCATTTTAACTGATATCATCTCGTTCTCATACGCAATATTATATCTCATTCTAACTTATTCTATATCATTCTACATATCGATATACCCTCTAATCATATGTAATTAGCTTATAGATAACCAATAAGTACTTGGTCATCAAAGTCCTACTATGCTCAATCCTCAAATTCTAAGCACAATATTTTAATCCTCAATCCGTAGTCACAACAATATAATATCTCATTATTCCATCATAGATACCCTATTCATCAAGTCATACTATCAATACAATCGTTCTTAATGGTTTCCAAATCTACTATAGTCAGTCACCCATACTTGTCTTATAAGCTTAATTTAACCAATCCCTAGGAAAAGTACTTATCACAAATACACAATACATTTATAATTATACTATAGAATCAGTTAACAAGGTTTGGCTATTTCGGTCGTCTATCAAAATAGAAGGTAACAAGGCCTAAGACTGGGTCGAGCAATCCATAACAGTATCCAAACAAGTTAAAGGGTCAAGCAAGATAGAAAAGTTTGTCGGAATGTCTCCAAGAATGGTACGAAGACAACGAGATGCATAGGACGTAGTCAAGGTAAAACTCGAGAACCATATACCTCCACGATTAGGTCACGTGAAGTTATTGTCAAGTCAGTGTGCATCTGGCTGAAATAACTTCTTTGTTCTGTAATACGACGGATGGCTGCAGTGCACAGCTGCCATGCCAGATAATACAGGTTCTTAAACTTATCTAGGCTAAATCCATGAAATATTAATCAAATACACAGGGTATGGTTCAAGTAAGATCTGTGAAACATATGTAACCATGATGCCGTCATCTGAAGTCCTGCCTCGCCAGTATTCCTCTGGCCGTAAAACTCTCGATTCCATAATACAAGGTTAAAATCCACTCTCTCGAACCTTCCTTGGATCAATTTATAAGGCGTTTCCAATAATTACCAAGAAGGACGAGAAGAATTACCCAAGAGGTTAACGAAAAAGAGTTTAGTCAAGTCATAGGAAAGATGGAACACAAAAATAATTATGTCCAAAAGATAATCGTGAAAGCAATCATGTTGGAGAGTCTTAGAGAACCTATAATCCTAGTTGTGGATGTAGATAGGACAGAATTAATCAAGACAGAGAAGGATGATGATAGGAATTTATTCTTGCTCATTCGGTCATAACAAAGCGAACCAAGTTGAGATATGATTTGATAACCATACATGTCTTCCTGAAATTATGTTGCCAGAATTTTTATCACACCAGTAAGCTTAGATGCAATAAATGATAGAGTCATAACTATGGTATACACTCTATAATTATGTTAGATAGAATCCTCGCCACGCCACCGGTATGGCTACGAAAAATTTAAATTCCATAACTAAGATAAGTATACCCAAAATTAGGCCCTATATTTTTGCCATACCAGCTAATATGGCTGCAATAAATTCTATATTCCATAAATAAAGCAGACATTTACCTTATCAGGATATATCACAATACAATCCACAAAATTTATCACGATGCAAGGTCAAAGTCAACAACGAGAATCAGAAATCAAATTCAACAACGAATTTAAAGAAGAGTAAATAGAAACAAGTGAAAACAGATTTCGAGGCAAGATTTAGAGTAAGATCCTCAGGGGTCATCCCAAAGGAACTATCTTGGTCAAAATTGTAATCTACTGAATTTCAAGCAAGAGACTAAATATATTTAACGGTCCTATGCTGTGATGAGTTTTCCTATGTTACAATCCTAGAAATCTTCTAGGTGTTCTAATTATTGTCCTTAGTATTAACAAGTTGTCCTAAGATCCTAATTGCAGGCATGCCTGGTACAATAACGTCACCAAACAACTTAAGTCTCGACCTGCATGGGCCAACACTAAAAACTTGTCACGACCCGTTACTAAAATTGTTGGGCCGGGCCGGGCCATGTCCAGCCTACGCTTGGTTAAAGCATAGTAAGTTGTTCTAAGAGTTTATACATGAATGATACTAAGTGTGCTAAGCTAAATAAGATTTTATCATAACACAGCTTCTATTGACGAAAGTAAACAAGTGTTAAAAGTTATTACACCTCAAATGTATGATACTGGAGACAAAGTCCAGTATCCAAATATAGGTTCAAACCAAAGTCTAAGTCTCAAAACACATGACTGATATCTAAGCAAGGTTCCCCGCTGGGACCTCTTCTGGAGCATAGGCCAGGTCCTCAAAAGCAGTCCCGTAGTAGGTATCACATAACATTTGCTCCTCAGAAAGTACACCTACAACATTATCCTGTCAGGACGGGAGCAAGTACTTGTACTACAAACATATAATACTGATAATGTAATGAAAGAGATGAAATAACATAATCATGGCACATCTTGATTTATGCAGTTTTAGATACATTTCATCATGGCAATATATATTTATTTTAAAGTTTAAAAATGTAGTATGTACGTGATCGGTCAATAGGTAGTAGGATGTACTGTGGTACATATCAATTTTCTGAAGTGCACATACGTACACTTGACGGCATCGGTGTATATACATACACAAACACAGGATCAGACATACGACAAAGTTGCATATAGAATGTAACAGTGCACGGTAAATACATGCAGAGATGGGGGGCATGATCACGTGCTCTACTAACAGTTTTCCCATAACCCATTTTATAACATGTAAGTGATACTAAGAGTAGTATAAAGCATGACATGTACTGAGAACTGGTAAGAAGCATGTGAAGATATGACTTGCAGTTATCCAGAAAGCTGTATTTTAACAAGGTTTAAGCACAGTTTATTGTTATAAGAAGTAAATAAGCTTGTAGGGGTACTCGCCTCGAGCAAAATAAGAATAAGAATATGAAGATACAGATGTCCAGTGTCCTGTCAAAATGATATACAATCTCCGTCTCTAAGTTATGATTAAGTTTTATACTAGTGGTGTGACACGACTCCTAACTGGACACTAGCTAAGTGGTGACCTAGCATAAAAGTCCAATATGGGGTGACACTAAACCAACACTTAGTGCCCTTAGAAACCCAAAGATCACTTTAGAGTTTCATAAGAACCAAACATATAAATATATATACTAATAATAATAATAGTAATAATAATAATAATAATAATAATTTAAGGGTGATACATAAAGAAAAATCTACAGATATTGTCGGATGATAAAATAAATACCACCAACATGTCTAGAATGGTCAAATTAGCAAGAATAGCCTATCCGTGAGCCTAATTTGGGCACAGGAGCAAAATGGTAATTTTGGTTCAAAATAATGTCCGCCGTTGGATACACTTTGCACCGAAAAATGTATCAAGATAGAAGTCTACAAAACTTAGTAAATTATATGTCCACGAATCCAGAATGATGATATGAACCCAACGGTATGTCCAAAATGGGATTCCGATGACCCGATCACAAAATGGTCCGTTGACCTGGATATTGGTATCTGATTTCTACGGAAATGCGTGTCGAAGCTAAAGTCCACAAAATCTAACAAAGTATATGTCATTGAGTCCAGAATGATGACACGAACTCAACGGTATATTCGAAATTGGATTTCGACAAGCCGATCTCAAAATGACACGTTGACCCGGACATTTGGAATCCGATTTGCACCAAAATACATGTCGGAGCCAATGTCTTCAAAACTCAGCAAATTTTATGTCAACGAGTCCAAAATGACGATATAAACTCAACGGTATATCCGGAATTGGATTCCGATGAGCCGATCTTAAAGTGACCCGTTAACTCGGACTGTGGGACCCGCTTTACACCGAAATACGTGTCAGGGCCCATGTCCTCTAAATCTAACAAAATTTATATGAATTGTGCCAGAACAATGGCACGAGTCTACTGGTGGTGTCAGAAATTGAATCCGAAGTCCTGGGTTCAAAAATAGAATTTTTAAGTACAAAATTAAGAATTCGGACGGCCAACTTTGGCATCGAATTCGACCAACCAAATGTGATTACAATAAAACGAAACTAAAGGGAAAGGAAGAGGGTTATACCATCTACGCACAGGAACTGGTGGCATGCCAAACGGAGCTGCGAAGGCAGAGTTACGAGTTGACAATGTCGTCTCCATAAAACTGTCCAAAAATAGTACAATTTAAGTGTCAACTTGGTGGCCGATTTTGAGGAATCAAATGACAAAATTAACGAACGAAACTTAAGGAATGTGGAGAGCTATATACCAAGATTGTGACGGAGCAAAGAGTTCATCGATTCAACGGTCAAATTTCTCGAAAAATGTGTACAAAGTTGCTACGACGAAGCACACTTTCTGAGTTCAAAACTCGCACATCACGACGGGATTTCGTGCAAAACGCATGAATAGCCTACGTATCGCATCGGAAAGAAGGAGGATGGCGATGGGGAGCTTGCCAGAGGGTGCACCCGGAGGGGGGTGTCATGGTGGCAGTGCGCGATAGCGGCGGTGCTGCCGTACGGCTGCGGTGGCAGCTGCTGCCGTTCATGCTGCTGTTGCAGCTGCTGTGCTGCCACTTCTATAAATACGGCTGATGTTTGCTGCACAAAGGGGCACGACGAGCGGCACAGATGACACGGCTGCCCGGCGGTGATGGCTGCGGCGGCATACGGCGGTGGAGGTGAGGGTGATAATAATGGTGTGGTGGTGGTGGTGTGATGGTGGTGATGGTGTTGATGATGATAATGGTGTTTGAAGAAGAAGAGATGAATAAGAAAAAGAATGGAGGGGGAGGGTGTGGTGCTGTGGAGAGAGAGAGGAGAGAGATATTTTAAAGAGAGAGAAAGTTGAGAGAGAGAGAGGTCGGCTAGGGGTGGGGAGGGTGTGTATGCTATTGAGAGAGGGAGAGTTGTGTGTGTATACATATATATATTATATATATAGAAAGAGAGAGAGTTGTGTAGTAGAGAGAGAGATATTATAAAGAGAGTGTGTAGGAGGAGAGAGAGAGGTCGGTGAGAGAGAGGGGGGGTGTGCTGACATGGTGATGGGGTGAGGAAGTGTTTTAAGAATATATATATATATATATATATATATATATATATATATATATATATATATACACACACACACACACACACATATATTAGAAAGAGATAAAAATGAGATATTTGATGAAGTAGAGAGAAAAAGATAGATATTTTTATATAGAAAAAATAGAGAAATTATGTGGGGTGTTTGGGTAGTCATGAGAGGACAACATGGAGCTTGGATTTGGGTTCGGTTGAGCCGAGTAGGGTCAAAATCGGGTTTGGCGAAATAATAAGATTAATTTTAGGTGTTTTTGATCATAGATAAATAAGTAGCCTGCGGAGGCTAAACTAAATAGGACATAAGCGTCATGTGGGTAGTAGGCTTCATATGGGCCAGGTCCATATATTGGGTTGACAGGTTTGGGTTGAAAGGGTGTCCCCAATTTGAGTCGAAGATTAAATGTGACTCCGTGGGATGAATTAAAATTGGGTCTCTTGTCAGAAAAGTTGTGCGAAGCAAATGAAGCACAAAATAGTGCATCTAAATAGGACACGAAGGTCATGGGTGTAGGGTATCTCGAGTAGATCATGCATGAGAAGTTGGTTTGGAGAAAACGACTAGTCTTGTGCTCCTAAATTGAAAGTCATGACGACGTGCATATAATGATCAAAGATAAAGTGGAAAATTAATTAATAATTATTTAACGATCAAATGATCTAAATTGACCCAAAGTTATG
>JANAVB010000155.1:0-7500 GCA_029216955.1 Iris pallida | reverse complement strand
GGAAATTGAAAATAAGATCGAAAAGAGTAAATCGTCGAGATCTACCTCACTTACATCGGCTGGATGAAGGAATAATGATCTGATCAAATTGTTCTCAGATCTGAAATTTGTAAATTCGATCAATGCAAGAAGAAGAAACAGAGGAAACTATTGAATCGATTATTACTGGAAGGTTGAAGAATACACAGATGACTTACCAGTGATTTCTCGATCGAATGAAGAGGAAAATCTCCGATCTCTGAATCCTTGGCATGGCCGCTTGATTGAAGGTTGAAGAAGAAAAGTTTTTAGGAAGAAAGAGCTCCTCAAATGGATCTGGCTCTTCTTTCCAATAGGATTGCTATCAAGGAAGGAGAATGGAGTTTAAATAGGCTTTTGGAATTGGGGGAGATTTCTGGAGGAAGGAAAACTTGGACGGGAAGTTGTGAGCTGTCAGAGACGGTTACAGCAGTAGCCATGAAGGAAATCGAGCACTCAGCTCTAACAAAATGCTTAAGGAGAAGAAGGCTCTCATTCTTCTTGTGAACGAAATAGTCCAACAATAAGGATGAATTGGTTTGTTGAATTATTATTTGAATGGTGGCTGAAATGATAATGGACAGGATTCTTAATGGGCTGGATTGCTAATTGGGCTGGATTGATAAATTAACCTAATAATTTAAAGCTTAACTGTTATATGCAAAATACTCACTGAAAATTAATTAGCTAACATTATTTAGAAAAAGAAAAAAATATGAATTCTTGGGAAGCAGGCTTACAATACCTATATATATACACATATATACTCCTATAAATAACTCCCAACTAGTCCTATGAGTGAATGTGTAGAGTGAGTTTTTGAATGAGTGTGAGCGAATTAGGAAATTTGTAGGATAGTGAGTGAGAGGGGGATTTTGAGTTTCGAGTGTCGGAACGCGTCCAAATTTGAATGAGACTTAGTTAATGTAAATTAGATTTTGTGGGTAGGCTCCTAGGTTAAAATCGGGATTTCGTGTGGGATTAGGAGGATGGTATCACACGATATCATTGAGTATCTCGCGATACTCAAGATAATCGGTAGATCGACAACATATACCGTAAGATGGACTGGATGTCCACTTTACCTAGGAAGCTTAGTAGGTAATGATAGTGTAGGCTAGTGTCCTACTACCCTAGGAAGCCGGGAGTGAAACTCCTAAGGTAAAGTTATTTGGCCTTAGTACTAGAGTAGAAGGTTAAATGGATAAGTAGGGATAATACCCAATTTTCAACATATGAGTTTAGTACTTTAAGATATAGCTAAAATTTGGTTATTATGGTTGGTAATGGTTAGAAATAGTAGACTTGGACTAGTGTTGACCTAGAGTTGACCTAGGGTTGACCAGAGTTGACCAGTTGACCAAAAGTCAACTGTAAGTCAACTGTTGACTTAAATTGACCCAGTTTAATTCCGTTTGACTTGTATTGACCCAGTTTGACTTTGTTAGGCCTAATATGACTTAGATTGACCCTGTACAATCTAGTTTGACCTTATTTGACCTAGATTGACTTAGTTTGACGTGTCTTGACCTAGTTTGACTCAGTATGACTTAATTTCACTTCCAAACTATTATATTGATACAGTATTCCATCTATAGGTCCTCGAGGCACTGTTCTTGGACTCAGTCGATCTATCCATCACATTATAGGCGAGTACATTCTCTGATAAAATTTTCAATTTATGATGATTGCTATAATTCATGTAATTAGTGTAGATATGCTTGTTCTCGACACATTAGTCACACGGATTGGTATTCATGGATCCCGGCATGAGATGTTATTCCTTGTTATCTCGGTATATCTTGTGCAAGCCCCCTTGTAGTTCTTGTAAAGCATATGGACACCGATTCTCGAGGAGATTTGCTTCCTTCTTGCAGAATCCTATGTCTTGACGTGTCTTGTTTGGATCCACTCTACCAGTCGGGGATGGGGAGTATTAGTATAGATGTGTAGTCATTATCCATCTTGTTATTCTTGTAGATCTTGTAAGTGTTAATCATACACTCCACGTATGATTAACCAGGCCAGTAGACCTTGTGCAGACCCAAGCCGGCCACATGTTGAAACTAGTACTCACTCACTTAGATAGATGAATCTTGATTCTTGTACATGCCATGATCAGTTTTACTTGCCTTGTTCTAGCTCTAGATTTATAGCTTACCTTGCCATGATACTCACATGTACATTCCATGATTTCTTGTATATACTCTCTATTTACAGTCTTATAGCTTTTGTCATATCTTGTGAACTGTTGTTGGTTGATTGTACTCGTTCCATCCTGACTGGATATGTTGACAAAATATTACAGATGCTGATGAGGAGGATTACAGTACCTACTACGGTCCGAATGACGTAGTAGGCTTAGACCTGGAGACCTTGGTTCAGCAGGGCTTAGCTCCGCCTGACGAGACTTTAACTATTGTTTAGTTAGAGTTGTTTGGACTGGACCTTGTCTCCAGCTTGCTACTTATGCATATGTTATTATATTTTGGGATTGTATAACTATATTACTTTGCCTCTATCTCTCTCTCGTTGTTGAGCTGGATATTGCACTTGTGGTTTTTATCTATCTAGTTTTTGTGCCATGATTCTTCCTTCTAGATTGTGATTGAGTTTATCAATATTTCATATTATATACCTCCGTGCGGAGATGACAGGTTATTATATACTATTTGTTGGCTAGTAGACCTACAGCATTCTACGCCGTTTTTAAGGTGTAGGCTGGACGTTGTCACGCACTTGTGCCCCTACCTAGGGTGTGGGTCGTGACACAAACACAACAAAAATCTACTACAAAGAAGAAAGCCTGAACTACAGCTAGGCGCATCACCCTGACGTCTCAGTGTAGGGGCATCACTCTTTCTTGTCAGAGCAAATCACTTTCTGGAGTGCTTCGGCCAATGAAGCATTTATTGAGCAGAACGCGGGTTGACAATCAATCCAAACCCGGTGGCTCTTCCAGCATAACCGAAGTTGGGTCTCATACAGTCCTGATCTTTGGATGCAACATGTACCTTGCCTGTGGCGCTCCAAGCAAAAAAGAAAACTGGGGTGCGGCAAAACCCAAACCCAGTAATCAACACTCGACGTCGTTTTGTGAAGAGACGTTGCCAACAAGGCGTATGAACGTGAACAACAAACTCGACGCATCTCAGTCTTCTGAAGGAGTTTGTCGTCAAAGCTTCTTCGAACGGGGAGATCTGTAACCCAAAATGTAGCGTCTCACCAAGGAGGAGGACCGGTCAAATTCGTCTCCATTTGGGAAGAGAAGTGAAACGAGAAACAAAATTTCTCTTCATGCTGCTATTTTTAGGCCAGGAAAAATCAAACCCATGCGCCAAGTGGCAACTTTCCCAAAATTAGTACAATAAAATTGTATTTATGGTGATGAATCTGCCACTTCGAATTCAGCTAAGTCAAAAGATTCATTAATGCATCGAAAGACTCAACAAAGACCGGACAAAAGAGACGCGCCATGTGTCCTACAACACCATTCGCCTCATATCGATGCGCCCAGTGGACACAGAACGATGTGTTCAGAGACGTACGGATATGCGCCCACCTAAGCTCGCCACCTGTCGAAGCATTTAATTCTTGAGTGACTGAAACGATAGCGGCACACGTCTCAAAGTCAGAAAAGTCAGCTTTTGCAGAAGACGAAGAGACGCAATCATCGCTCTTTTGTCAGTTACGACTGTGCTCCGCCACGTGGCCGACTGACCACCCGCATGTGCCTCCGCAGCCTTGCGTCCAAAACTCTGTATGTGCCTCCGCAGCCATGTGCCCAAAACTCCGCATGCACCTCCACAGCCATGTGCCCAAAGCTTTGCATATGCATCAACAACCTTATATCAGACTTGTTTCTTTTGACTCCTAAAAGTCATGGACCAAGTCTTCTCATATGCCAGATCCTAGATGTATTCTGACAGATCACTCTCCGCCAAATCCGAGATCTTTGAGCTATGGACACATGTCACGTGTCATTGACTTAGTTCTACTCAAGAATGGGTGCTAACCACCCAAGATCTCAGCAACAAACGAATCTCAATAATTGCCATGTGTCAACTCCTCCGCAGCTCAGCAGTGTATTTCAAACAAATTCAGCTCCAATTCCTGGGCGTATCGTCCATGCGTCCAACAGAATCAGCCACGTGGAGTTCCTATATGTAAAGTTCGACATGCGTATATCACATATGCGCACATAAGCAGATTATTTTGCTACCTATAAATAGAAGGATCATTCCTTCATTCAAGCCCCCACCAAAGTTCGACACCACTTGTTAAAAAATTCCAGAGCTTCCACTTGTTGAACATTCCAAAAACGCTCTAACATCCAGAGCTACCCAAACTTCTAGAGAGTTTGATATCATCGTCAGATCATCAACGGAGTTAAAGAATTACCACTTGCTTCATCGACACAGTTTCCAAATAAAAACAAAAGTGTACTCCTAGAATTACATCGAAATCCTACATTGTACTCTGTTCTGTTTGTAATTAGATACAAAAGTTTAATACAAAAATGTGTTCCTCTTATTTTTAATAGCAGACGTTTATAAGACGATACAAGATCGTTACAACTTGGTAACCTCCAATAGCAGAGGAAGTATACAAAAAGAATTCAAAAAAAAAATTCAGAGATTGTACCCAAGAAGATTTAAAAATTCAACTTCTCGCTTCTTCAACCTCTCTATATCTTCTCTTTTTCTTTCTCTCAACCTATACCCAACACCCTTTTTGAGTATCATAATCTATCTCACAAAAAAGAATATTCTTATATTATGCTATCATCAAAATTTTACATCTCCAACCCATCAATCATCAAATAATAAACAACCATTATTTATGTCTACATAAATTCATTTCTTCACAACTATTTAATATAATCATATACATTAATGTTATATTATTTACCAAAAAAATATTATATTATATTATTTTAATATTATTTAATAATATTATATTATTTATAACTATACAACTATTTAATAGTCATATACATTAATATTATTTTGTAATATTTATAGATAATATTATATTATTAAATATTATATTATTGGTTTCGTTATTTTAAATTTTGATGTACTTGTTTATGTTTGTATTTAAATTTGTGAAAGTTTGATATTATTCTATTAATTTATGCCAAGTTATTTAAATATTATTTTATTAATCAAATGAATCTAATAGAAAATACTAACAACAAATATATATTCAATTTTAGACTCTATTTGTGTCACGCCCCAGAACCAGAATACTGGAGAGCGGGGGCAGACATAGCCAGCTACGTATATGAAATGGATTCCATCTTGCTATACGGTCACGGCTGTCTAGATACATGAGGGTTTAACTACAAGCCAACAGTCTCTTAAGGTCATGAACAAGCCTAGTGTCTCAATCACAAGCAAGTAAGTAAATGTTACAAGATGTAAGATCACCAAATATACAATAGTAAGGCGTCCCAAATATTACATATTCAGCTGATCATGAAGCTAGTCATTACAAAATGTTAGGACTAGCAAGAGTTTTAGTCATACATGATCAACCTTAGGATCTGTCAATCATGTTACAGCCCGTAGGCAGACAGTAAGTAAGTGTAATCGAGCTAAACAGGTGATCGTCGACTAAACGCCTCAAAAGAATATTTTTACAATAGAGTGGGAGAGCCAAAAATAAACCCACTCGTTGCCCTGGTTACGCCTGGTGGTCACCATCGGGCTGGAAAGTCGGTAGATCCTCTGGAGCTGCTCCGAAATCTGGCCATACAAAACTAGCTGGGTCAGATCCCAGAAAGAGCAAGTGCCACAAAGAAAGCTTCACTTAGGAACTAAAACCAGCAATTAGCACAAAAGATAATAATATATAGTAAAACTGGGGAAATATAACATCACGAGGATATATGGTAAGAGAACCATAGGACCATTCAGATAACCAGGTTACAATCCTTAAACCAAACAAGGATCGGGATTGTAACCCTTCGTCTGAATCGAACTTGGTTTCTCCCATTTATCAGCAAGATAATATAAAAAATCAAGACATGTAACAATCTTGTACAGGATCAAGACTAGACAGATTATTCCTCATTCAATCAATCACGACCAAGCAATGAGTACGGCTTGATACTTTAACTAGCTAGGGTTATCACAGGCCTAATTACTAGCAAGATGCAGCAAGATTATTCCACAGCCACAAGCCCTGCAGACCATCCAAGTTACCCAGGTCGAAAATTAGGGGTTGAATTCAGGTGGGTACATCGTCCAAGAAACGCATGCACCCTTAGGTAGCTTGAAGGGTGCAACATATGACAGTATGTTGGAAATGTGCCCTACTCGACGGCAGACTACAGATCCCAGGTGCGCCCAGGTAACGGGATTGCCTGTAGTTGGAAGATCTCTTTATGACTAATGTATTAATCTAGTTATTAGCCTTAGTCCATTTCAGTAGGTACTCCTGACCGTGGTACTCAGGAGTCCCCTCCTAGACATGATGCAAGATAGGATTGGATTAATTGTACAAGCACAATCACCCACGGTGTCCAGGTTATTTATACAGGTCATGTCATGTCAGGTAGCCGTCGTAACAGCTTATCAAGATATATTATGTCAGGTTATCATGTCAAGTGTACTTGTCAGGAGTACGCCACGACGGGCCACTATCAGGTCATGTCATGTTCACTTGGCAGGAGTGTACCACGACGGGTCACTTTCGTGTTCAGGTACATGTGCAAGACATCATAGTGCAAGCATTCGATCAGGATACCCAAGTTGATTTAGGGTTACAAGTCATAAATTAACAGTACTAATAAATAATAGCAATAATAATAATAAAATAATAAGACCAGGCACGAGGAGGAGCCATGCGGCTCAGAGAAACGAATCCATGCGGCTGGGTTTATTCAGGAACGTGCGTGATCAAGAGGAAATAGGTGCCATGCGGGTTCAATACGGAACAGGCACACAGCTCATACAACTAGGAGGAGGCCCAAGGCGCATGCGGCTCAGGGTTGCAGGATCCATACGGCCAGGAAGAAGCGGGGTCCCATACGGCGGTGGAGGTGTCGGTCCATGCGGCTGGAAGAGAATAGCCTAAGCCTCGGGATGGAAGGGTCATACGGCTAGCGGGGTTCAGCCTCATGCGGCAGGTGGACATGCGGCTGCAGGAGCAAGGACGCATGCGACCGAGTGGGGAAGGAAATCCATGTGGCCAGAATGGGCCCGGGCTCATGCGGCTCGCAAAGCAAGGGTCCATGCGGCCAGAAAAGACTTGGTTTATGCGGCCAAGAAGAGAGAGAGTTTATGCGGCTAGAAACGCAAGCCTCATGCGGTTCGCTGGGTTCAGCCCTTACGGCTCTGGGAGGTTCGGATTCATGTGCTCAAGGTGGGGCGGAGGCACATACGGTTGGAACGGACTCGGGTCCATGCGGCTGAATAGAATACTTGCCGCATGAACTTGTCATGCTGTCAAGTCTAGCACAGTTCATCTTCTCCA